>JAAGAY010143636.1:0-15954 GCA_011801015.1 Ardeotis arabs
AGGTGGATTGTGTTTTGTTTTCCTTGTTATTGAAGAGAATTGGGTTTTTTACATTCCACTTAGCTTAGAAATGTGTAAATTTGTTGAAAGCTTTTGGTGACACAGGGAACAATAAGAATGTAATTTGGCTCTGCAGAACTTTAAGCAGGAAGGTGAGAAACTGGGGGGTCTGATTTTCCTTTTAGGGTAATGCAAATCAGAAATAACTGCTGAAATCAGTGAGCTACACAGATGTAAAACATTGAGGAAGCAAAAAGCAAATCTGTGCCATTGCCATTTTACTTGTAAACTCAATATATCTGATAAAGAAATCATTTAGAAATAATAAACATGCCATTTTTGCAGTCACATTTCAGAGCAGAACCACACTTCAAGGGCTATAATTGTGACCTACATTTTGAATTATTTGATAAGGCTGACCCCCCATGATGATCTCAAATTAAAATCTTATAAATTACCACTTTCTGGCAAATAGGCTTGCTGTTATCATTTCACTCTGACATTTATTCTTTGCTGTGGGTCACTGCTTTATTACTGTAAGAGCTTTTGGCCAAGTGCTGTTCCCAAAGCATAGGAAAGACGTTAAAGGTTAATTTCTTGCAAACTGTGAGAAAATGTTACTTCTCATTCATTTAGACTTGCATTACTGAATTTGCATTCTTTTTATAGTGTGTGTATTAGTATGTAGCTGAAATCCCTCACAGCAAATCAACCAATAAATTGCACTGAATTACAGTGCAATAATGAATTGCTTGTCATTTGATTTCCAACAACAACAAGAACATTTTTTTTTTATGTTCTTGGCCAGACAATTAACGTATTCTCTCTTGGTGTAACTCTGAAGTCTTTGGAGCTCTGCCTGCAGAGTACTTGGCCCGAAAGTCATAAGTATCATAAAAGCTGATTGCCATGTCTTTATCTGAAAGTGTCTTGGGCTATAGCCTTTCTATAAAAAATTATGATGATGATAGCCTATGTTTGCATCTACTGTGCACCAGGCAATTCTCCTGGAAACTTGCAGCAGTACCTCAAAGGTAAAGCAATTCTTGGTCGGCCAACACAAACCCAGATGGGCTCATTCCCCCTGGGAAGAGCCCTGTGAAGTGTTTGTCCTTCACGTAAGCAAAATGTATTTGGGATTTGACAAGGGGACTGTGTATGGAGGACTTGCCAGGATTTATCAGACCCTCCCCTCAGGTGATGACAGGGCCAGAAGGTGACAGGAGTGATGTAAATGCATAATTGCCCTCTGAATATGTTGGATTTGGTGTGATTTTTGAGGTATTAATGTCTACCTTCCCAGTGGGAAATTCTGTAGAGGGAACTGTTCATTATCTCTGTACTCAGCTGAGATCAAGGAGAAGGAGTTGAACAAATACGTGATACCTATATGTTGCCTGTGCAAGTACTTCTTCCCTGGAGGATCGAGGTTGTCCTCAAAAAGAAGTGGGGTACAGCATGGGATTGATAATAGCAAAGGCACACACGCCCCCCGGATCCCTTTGGTATTATTCAGAGGAATTTGGCTCTGTAGAGGAGGAGAGGGGGAAACATTGACACAGCTCTTCACCAGACAGAAATGATTAAAAAATGAATCATGGTCTACACTGTGTGAGCTATCACACAGTTCCCTGAAGAAATAGGTTAATAAAGTTGTGGCCTAATTAAATCACAGATCTTGTTTGTCGTCTTGCTCATTTGAGACTGACATCTTCCAGACTTTGCCCTGACACCAGCCCAGAGGCTTGTGAGCTTTGTGCAGGACAGTGCAAGCAGGTGAGATGCTTTACACATCGAGTCACGAATGTATTCTCCTTCTGCACGAGGTGAGGACTTGTATCAATGAATTTATTGTTTACTCTTTGGGGTTGCAGATAGTTTATGCGTAGCATCAGGAAACATCTGTGTGATCTCTCCTGAGGCTTTTGTCATTGCTCTACTGTCTAGTCTTAATTCTCTCCAATTATTTTGGCGATCGTGCGGTATCCCTCTACTGCCAAGTTTGGAGGCTTCAGTAAACAGAAAATCAACTGTGTAACCTGGGCGTATGAAAAACCTGGATGTCATGAAGGCACTGCTTCACTTTGCTCTGCATGACCCATTCGTAGAGTAAGAGCAAGATTCGCCTCATTAGTGAGGATTATGCAAGGTTTACTTTGGTGCCAGCTGCTAGTTATTCGTGATTGTGGGTTGTGGGAGAAAGCAGGCGGGTTGCACACCCTGTGCCTGGGACTGGTGGATCATTGTTGCCCATTCCAGATTTGACACTGGTGGAAGCTGGAGTTGGGTCCCCAAAACATCGCATAACAGTTCAGTGCCAGAAATCAAAGTAGCTCTTCATTCCTGGCACTGAATGAGGTTTGTTTGCAAAATAGGAGTGGTGAAATACTCTATCGTGCTGTATTGTGCGGTGTCGGTATACGATAGTGAATACATATATCAGGTATGGCTTCACTGGGGTAAGGTACAAATCAGAACGTTGTGTGTCCCCATTGAGTAAATCTGACCTTCTGAGATTTTTTTTCCTCTTCAGTTTGTAAGGACATTGTGCGTGTGCTTTCATCCTGGCTTAGGCTTTTATTTTGAGTTCAGCTCGCTGATAGCTGTCGGTGAAGGATGTATAGCTATGGCTATGAAATTCAAGAAGCTACTGATACGATTATAATAGCCTCAACAAATAGCTGTGACATTCATTCTTCACAGAGCTGGATTTTTGGTTCTTATTCATACCTAAAGAAGTGCTAATGAGAACATTTTGGACTCACTTCTGTAACTTTTCACTGCTTTCTTGTATAAGAGTTAAAGGTTTTGTTTGGATTTGTGAGCCAGCTTTTTTTTTTTTTTTAATAACTCTAAGTAGATGAGATTTTTTTTTTTTTTTTTCCTCTAAGTAAACATCAGGGGCTGCAAGGAGAAGAATGACAAAAACATGTTGGAGATGAAAATAGATCAGTATTTGGCACATCATTATTTTAATTAGGAAAACATTGAGTTCTTTTAAATTTAATTACTTGGTTGATGTAAAGAACCCTTAAGGATTTTGTCATTAAAGATCTCATTTTACATCAATATACGCATTGACTTTTGGACTAGTTTGACATCAGGAATGTTTTCTCCAATGTGTTCCTAGTGCAGACCCACAAGTCATAATATCTGTGCCAGTCTGTTTGACGAAGGATTCAACTGGTGGGACCTTCTGACTCAAGGAAATGGAACATCCTGTTGGTAGGCTATTTCCTTGAACTGTCTAAGGACTTAGCAACCGTGTGAGGAAATAAATTTGGTGATGAGTCATGCAGTCTTAATGCCATAACACAAACTATGTTAAAGAATATACAAAGGAAGTGTCTTGAGCTTCGAATTTTATCACTTGGATGACAAACTTACCAGTACATTCTGAGTTGCCTGCAGATGCTATGTCTTAACTCTAAATTTGGAACTCGCTGTGTTTAAGTGTCAATAGCAAATCCTTTTTTAGCCTTAGTGGTAATTAAATCGCTATGTGATTTAATTCTGATGGTTTTAAAACTTTATCATCTAAATATTCATGCAAATTAACCGATTTAATTTTGTCCTTGCTAAGATGATACACAATTGCCTTACATCTTGAAAAGGTAGGGTTTCTTTGATTTCCTGGAATCCTTAGCTCAAACTTGCTGTAGCAGAAATGCTGTTTGGATTTAATTTTAAAAACAAGTAATGGATGGAAAAACCCATTGAGTTGCTTTATTAAGTCAGAATAATTCATAAGGTCTACAGATAGCAAACTACTGACTTGAAATTTTTGAGATGTTCTCAAAATTTGTCTTACAAAACAGCTGTACCTTCCTCCCTTTTACCGTCCCTTGCATCACAACTCAAATTAGGTGTCTTATCAGCCTGCAGCAAGAACTACGGCTGTATCTCCAGTATCCTGCCAAGAGAGGATACCACACTGATATGGAGGAAGTGGCATACTTCCATTTATTGAGGGTATGAAGAGAAGAAAAATAAACTTATTTCAGAAATGAAGTATGATCCTTTCAAAATCTTATGCCAGGAGAGAAAGCGAGTGTTTCTCTGCGCTGTAGAAGTCGGACGGGTAACAATTGTCAGTTGAGTGGATTGAGGAGAACGACGAGTGTCTCTCTTCTGGTATTGTCCTGCTACCCTGCTCTCCAGCTTCTTTCCGACCCTCGCTCTGGACGTCTGTTATATATTTCATTGGTAGAAGACTGTATGAATTTTTCCTCCAGGTAAACACATTTCTATTTTAAGGGGTGGTGAAATTGCTCCAAGACAAAACTAAGCGATCAAAATGTGCTATCAGCTCCCGGGGTAATTTTTGGTGTATTGATTTTTGTCTGTGGTTAGCTACAGTACGTTCAAAGCCAGACAAGTGATGCGATGGAAAACAGGGGAATATCCTACAGCGGCATGGGCTGGCCAGGTGGTGCAACAGTTTTTCTGCTGTAAATCCTGGTCTTGTACAAGTTTAAATTAAAAAGGAGGTTTCATTGAATGTAAGTAGTGAGGATAAATTGTGTAACTTCAAAATAAACAGGCAGAAATACAATATTAACTGTAGTTACTCAGTGTTAAGGCTCCTGAGATGCTGTTTGACTAGGTTATTATTATTCTAAATTTAAATACACGGTAGTACTTTTTGAAAATCACTTGTACAGACATGCCATTTCTCTTTGAGTAATAATGATTTGCCACCTTTTATTTTATCTTTTGAGGGTCCAGGGTATTACCACACTGAAACCGAATCCTATTTCTTGTATCCTATTTCATTCTCTTTAGCAGGATTTGACAAGAGAAAGAAGAATATTGCATTTCCAAACTACAAAATACACATACTTCCTAATGAGAATATTATAAAACTTATGAGGCACACTTCAATAACTTCAGTCACGTGTACACAAAGCAAGCATAAGCAAAATATTAACTGATGTAGTGTTTATATAAAGGAAGTTTTGGTATTTGCTGTGTAGTGAGGACTTATGACCGTTTCATGGAGATTTCTGGACCCTGAGATTTAATAATATTTTTGATTTGTCACTCTGATAGAATGAAAGTGCTCATGAATTTACTCTAAATAGAATTTTCTAATCATCCTTAGGAAAATTAGAAATATATGGCAGATTAACAAACCAGCCATTCATCTGTTGGGTTAAACGTACTAACATGATCTTAACAAGCCGTGTCGTCTTTTAACACGTGCAAAGGACCAAATTATCTGCTGAAAGACTGACATTATGTAAATGTAACATTTGCTGGACCTCTAAAACCCTGTGATTAAATTACTGTCTAAATTATTCTGCAATATGAATGTCGCCTACAAAAAGAAAAGCTGTAGAAGAGATGGCTGTGACATCTTCTGGGTTTGCAGCATTTCCATAATGAGTGTTTGAAATGAGCAGTTTGTATATATAACTCCAAATCTTAATGGATTAAGAAGAAAGTAAGTGGAGGATATGACATGAGGAAAACTTACTCTACAAAGAAGAAAATTTATCCGAGGTTTTCCGTAAGACTTTGTTAGCGGAAGAGGCATGGCTTAATTAAGAGGGGAAGGGAAGAGACAATTCCCCTACCTTTCATCTGTGGATGTTTTGGGTGATTAGTGGCAGGTAATCTGCTTTCACTTAGGACTTTGAGACACACACATCTGTAAAAGAGCAAAAAATAAAAATGGGAGAGTGTGCTGGGACTCCGGTATTGCA
Source organism: Ardeotis arabs (assembly GCA_011801015.1). Classification (NCBI taxonomy): domain Eukaryota; kingdom Metazoa; phylum Chordata; class Aves; order Otidiformes; family Otididae; genus Ardeotis; species Ardeotis arabs. The sequence continues at coordinate 5,709 of JAAGAY010143636.1, forward strand.
GCAATGATGTCCCTGAAAGGCTGCATATAAATTGTTCCCCGTAAATAAGTATCTCTTCATGCAGAATAACTGATCAGTTAGCTTGTGCTGTGTTATTAGTGCATGTAAATTGTCTCACTTGTATTTCACTCATTCAAAAAATTAAAACCTAGCAGAACAAATGTGCTTTAGCAAATGGAAGAATTGGATGTTTTATTAATTGGCTACTTAGTAAGCAGTGACAACAACTGCAAGGAGAGGCAGCACTTCATAAAGAGTCGTTAATTGAGCCTCCTGGTACACCTGCGAGGTGAAATGAATTACCGAGATCCCTTTTCCCATTACACAGCGCTGGAGTCCACGGCGATGGAGAGTTACTGTTCCCCTGAACAGGCCAGGCTTTTTTCTCCCTTTGTGTTTCCATGAAGCCTCAGGTGGAAATTCAGCACAGATGAAAAGCAGCAGAGCTGAGATGCTCAGAGAAATGACTTGGTACTCACCTCCACTGGGAAGTTAAAGATTTCTCTAAAGCTCAACCTTGTTTCTTTGGTGGAGCTTTTACTGTTTGGAGATTTTCTTCTCTGTGCCTCTTTCCTCAGGGGAAGGATTTGGGGAGGACAAGGGAGGCTGCAGGAGAGAAGGGCAGCTCTGAGGCCTTGGAGAGGGAGCGCTCCTGCACTTCCTGTTCAATCGATAAACGTGTAATAGTAGATAAAAGAGAAAAATACGTGTTCATGTAACTACAGCAAGATGTTGCATTACTGGCTTTAGAGTGGTTAGTTTGAGCTCACACTAAGGAAGACTGACAGAGAAATTAAGATTTTTAAAGGGCAGTGAGGGGAGAAAGGACCGGTATATAAGGAATCCAGCATCAGGCAGATGCTATTTTTGTGTGTTTTCAGGCCTTCCCAACGAACTGAAACATCTTGAACAGCGATGTTTTCCCAAGACCCTTGTTCACTGGCTTGCTTCATGTACTAAATCCTATAATAGGAGGATCAGCTGTATATTTTATTTATAACCAGCTTATTCAAATTCTGGGGAAATCCAGATGTATTTTCCAGATTAGTTCATGTTTCCACAAGCTGAGCGATCACAGTACTATTTTCAGATGAAGCAAATCTCTCTTCATCCTACAGACCGTTTGTAAAAACTCGCCTCTTCTCCCTGTCCCCCCTTGTGATTTCATTCAGTGAGGGCGAGAATGAAAAGGAGTTTAATTTGGGTGATTTGGTAGTGATGCTACCTGTTTCAGCGTACTGCTGTCTGCCACTTAAATGGGATGTGATGGTTTATTTCTTTTTGCTAGAAAAAGCTTTTTTTGATTAAAAAAACCCTGCTGGTTTCCCTTCATCTGAACGCTTCTTGTTGTGCCAGAAAAAGGTAGAAAAATACTGGAGGGGAGTAATAAAAATAATAGTAAAGAAAAAGTTATCCTCTAAACTGACCACCCTCTCCAGACTACTTAAAGATTCAACCCAAATGGCATCTTAATGTTTGAAACTTTCTTTTTACTTGTGCCTTGTCCTCACTGTCACTTACTAATGTCCTGTGCCCTTACACAACTGGGAGAAGACTCTGCTGAATGACTTACTGGTTTGTCATGTTTTCTCTTTTGAAGTGGAAATATGATTTTTCTGTGCAACTGTACCAAAGTCCTCTTTGGTCGGTACCCCATAAATCCACCTGAAAATAGCCCCTGCTCTAAGCAGTTCAGTTTGTAATTGAAAATACAAGGAAAATAGGTAAGCTCAAGAATCAGTGGTATATATACTCCTTGTTTTTTCCCATTTATTCAAATTCTGGAGGAAATAAGATGCACAGGAAAATAGATGAGTTCAAGTGCTTTGAGGGCTGGTCCTGTATTTGGTTATCTTTGAAGTATATATTGCTCGTAGTTATACCATAATCCCCGGGAACTGAGAAATTTGGTTGTCTCTGGCACAAACGTGAGTAGTTTTTCAGCATCTTGCAGTAATTTAAGTTCAATAGCAAGTTTACACTTGTGTAACTATAAACCGAACTTTGTCATTAATTTTTCAGCATTAAAAAGAAAAAGTAGGCTAAACTTCAGCTATAGATGAAGTATTTAAAATAATTTCCCAAAGCCCTTCATAAATACGACATTGATTCATTGATATACAGGCCATTAGCAGTTAGTCTCCTCTGTTCATCTATCATTTCAATTATCTCTAGACTTCCCCAGGGTCTTTGACAAATGGGAGACAATTTGCATTTTGTACATTAATGACCTTGGTTGAATTTGTAATTTTATTCCCCCATCTTATAATTATACTTTAGTTTTTGAGGGGAAAACCCCACAAAACTGTAGTCAGCCGGTTCGAAACTTAAGTGGAAGTGTACAGATGCTGAGATGGGGGGAAAAAAGAAGGCATAAGGACAAAATTACATAAAAGTACTTCACGAAGAACTTTCACCTGAGGATGCAGAAGGTTATTGTATGTTAAGTGTGAGGAATGTTACCTCTCTGGGTTGCAGGCTTAGGAGGCCATTTAAAATCACAGCCTAAATCCTGGCCTCACAAAGAGTTGTTGATCTCCCAAACCAAGTGTTTTCTTCCAGGACGTGCTGTCTCTTGGTCCCTGCTCTGACAATGATGCGAAGAGGGATTTCAGAAAGTAGTCACTTAAAAAAGGAGGTGGGGAGGAGAAGGTAGAGGAAAAAGAGCCATGTCCCACTGTGTTTTCTCCTTTGTGCCACACCTCTCCCCTGGTTTTGCTGTTTTAAGCTCCTGTTCTCAGTGCAGTTCTTAAATACCAGTTCGAGATTTTCTTTTTTTTTTTTCATTTTTTTTCATCATTTTAAGTGTGCAGTTATTTTCAGCAATACCAGAGCATTTGTTAAAGGTGTCTTCTGATAAGCATGTTTATTAACATTTATTTTTGTGAGTTTTCCTACTGGGTCTTTTTGGACTGTGCACATCAGAAGAGGCAGGGCTGCCTCCGAGTGGTGTTGTTTTCACACTGGATTAGGCACAGGTATCGTTTGTTTTAAGTATGGCTTTTCTTCCAGAAATGTTGCAGAGCTCTTCTTGAGTAATACATAGAGAGACTTATCCACGTTTCTGGAATACCACAGATGCAGCTGCAGGGAGGCTACCCCGCAGTGTTTAACGCGGAGGACAGAAGTGACAGAAAACGAGCCAGATTCCCTTTGAGCTCATCTTTCCTGCCGTCTCCCCTCTCTGGGCTGTAGCTGTCCTCCTGTCCTCCTGTTTTGCTGACAGCTCGTCCGTGCTGGTGCACAGACCGAGAGCGTCACCTGGACCTGGTGACTGCACCACAACCGGGATGCCTGACGTGATGCTGTGCAGAGCCAGCCTGGGTCAGCAGAGGGGTATGCTGGGGCCGGGCTGTGCCTCACCAGGCTTTGGGAGCTGCCACCACAGAACACATCGCTAAACCCCCGTAATATCCCATGGGAAGGTGAACTGGGGGCTATCAGAACACCATGGTTGGCTACTAGGTAAAAAGACCAGGTGCTAAAACAATTTCCAGTAGTGATTTTGGGTTGTCTAAAACTCCCAAATAACCCTTCTTAACTTTGTTATGTAGAAGATTGCCTGTTAAGTCAAACTATTAATTTCCTTCTCTCTGGTCTTTGAACCTGTGGTCCTTTGTTCTGGCAGTGTAGTAACCAGGTTTTTGTGTTACGTGTCTTGGTCACTGTTCACACCTTTCCCGTATTGTAAAATAAATGTGCAGAAGTATCCACACATTAACAAAGAGTAAAAAGAGTTGATAATGCTCATAGTGTGGGATACCCTGGAGAGCAGGTATAATAAGTATTTAGCAGAATTAAGCCTTTTAAGCTTCTAGGTGGGCTGAGGAATTTGGTACAGTGTACACAGAAAAAGTAAAATTCACAACTTAGGTAACCTTAATTGAAGATCAGCTTGATGGCCTCGCTGTGCCAGTTCCTTCACCGGAAAGCTTCACTGCCAACTCTAAGGATTTGGGGGAGTGTGTTTGTTTTTTAGCACAGGGACGTGTGTGTGGTGAATGCATCCCACGTGATGATGATCGTCGCCTTCTCTAGGAATGTTCTCCAGTTGTTAAAAATTCACCGTTGCCGTCGGTGATGGCAGCGCGGTATCTGAGGTACCAGACTCTGCCTTTTCCTTTGAAGAGGAAATCACTGCAGTCTCTCAGACAACGTTAGGTGGTAACTGTTGGCAACAGCTACGATGTTAGGAGCGATGTATGTTTCTGGCTAGATTTTCAGAACCATCCATAACATTATACTACATGTACTGTGCTCATATATCACACTTCCCTTTTGTGCGTCAGAATGAATTTGGCTGTCTCTTCCATGCAAAAAAGTAATTAGACTGGGTTGAATGTGAGGAATTTATTTTTTGATTGGAACCGAAGGGTGAAATTCCGAATGTGGAAACCGGAGCTGTGAGCTGGCATCGACCCACCGCCCCGGCACCGCCATCTCCCGCGTAGATGCTCGCACTTGGGAGGGACGTATGCAGATAGCAAGAAAAATCTTGGTTTAAAATAGCACTCAATCCAGTCTGGAGTAAGTTCGGGCCAGGCTGTTCAGCCTTGGGTTTTTCTGACGTACGTTGTACAACTGTTTTTCCACACGCTGAAGAGCTGGCAGCGTTTGGATTGAAGAGGTTTGGTTAAATTAGACGCTCTGAGCGGTCTGTAAGAATGAGTTAAAGATCAAGGTAAACATATTTAGGGATTTATTTCCTCACTCTTCTGAAAAGAAGGACTCGAACTCTGAACAGTCCGTGTGTCTGTGGAATATACTTGTCTTTGCCCAAGTGAGATGTGCTGCGCACGAGTGCTGGGTGGATCGGCATTTATTTCTGCACAGCCTGTATGGCCATGTTTGCATTTTTCTGCCCCGATAGTATTTGCCCTTTGATGTCTGTGTTTAATTTATTGAACATCTCCAACAGGTCTTAAGAACTTTAAATTTATTTCTAATACATGTTCTGTTTAAGAGTATTAAGTTGAATACTTTGACCTTGCTGCTGCTCAGAAAATCTGGTTGGTTATCCTGACCCCAACAATTTTATAGGAGTGTGGTGTTAAGATTTTACAATGGAGGAACATAAAAAAATATATCTGCTGTTTGCAGGGAGAGAGGTAGAGGAACACATGCTTTAAAGTGTAAAATGATTGTGTTTGAAAAGACCAGCTGGTGTAGTAACTTTGAACTTTGGAATTATTTACGCCGTCTCCCTGATGCCTTGCTGAAAACACAAATGCAAATTTCTTTTTGGTTATAACCCCTGAAAAAATTGGGTATGGCTCTCCATCAAAACCAGGTGCCTGACATCCAGATAGATTTAAAAGGCAAACTTAGTTTGTACTGGGAACCGGAGCGTAAAGTTTGGGTTACATAAACTGGCACTCTCTGGCTCTGGTATGAATCAATTTTAACGGTGCAGGATTAACAACTTCAGCCCTCTAATTTCTGCCTGTGATCACCTTTGGCATTTGATGGTTTAAAAACCTTGAGATCACCTATTTTTATAACCAGAACTCCCAGGCTGTAAAACAGAGTCTGCTACCTCTGCTAACGACGGCCGCTGCATGTGGTGACCACATGCGCGTTGTGAAGCGGTGGAGGTCCTGGGTTCAGATGCCGGTATCAGGCTGAGGTAACTTTCTGCCAAATTGTTCTTTCTGCAGAGTGCCTGGCTTACACCATCATGCTGAGCCTGATTTATTTGTTTTAAAGGAGACTTCTGTGCTGTTCTGCTAGGAAAGGCTCTGAGAAGTCACAACTGTTCTCTGCTCCTCATTGCTATTTAACTGCAGAAAGAAAATCTTATTTCTTCTGTCCTTTGCTTCAAGCCTGTCACTGTAAAACCTGCAAGCAAGTTAATGGTTTGTGTATATCTTTTTTTTTTTTCTTCTTTTTTTTTTCTTCTCTTTTCCAAGCTTAATATAGCTCCATGTCCAAGTTTAAGTGTCCTGCTCAAATTCCTTACTGGTAATTCCCTTTCAGTTAGAGGATGCTGACCTCACTGCCATTTCTGATGGGAAGGATCCAGGCCTCTCTGAAATATTTAGCTCCCGTGTAGCAGTAAATGAGGTAGCTGCCTTGCTGAAGCCCCCAGCGGCTCCCGTTCGTTGAGGTGCTTGGCACCGAACAGTGCTGCTCTTTGCTCACTGTGCTCCGTAGCCAATCTGCGCTGCGGTCACGGTGAGCTGTAGGGAGCAAGCACCCATTGGTGTCAGATAAGTTAGAAGAATTCAGAAGACAAATTAGACAACGAAGTCTGTGGGAATAATGACTTCCCTTGGGTTTCTCTACAAATTAAACTGATGAAGATTTAATCTTTTTTTTTTTTTTTTTTTTTTTTTTGGGTTCTTTTGCCCTTGACACACAAGATCAGTTACTAGAAGACGCAGTGACTGAGTGCAGCTGAATGGTAATAGCATAAACCAAATAACGAGGTCTCATTTACGTCTGTTGTAAACGAGTAACCTGGTTGCATGGCTGTGTTTCAGCCATGCAGGGAATGATTACAGAAAAGTTATTTTCTGTAGTAGAAAGTGAGATAACTATAGTTAGCACGGGATTTCTGTCGGAGTAGTGAGTACTTCTGCCCACAGAACCCTTAGGAAAATTTTCCAGAAATGAAAAACAAAAGATGGGGAAGAATATTCAGGAAGAAAGAAATATTTAACCCATGTAAGTCAGTAGCGGAGGCGTGCCGTTCGTTGCTGTTTGATGTAATCCCAGACTGTGTCTGGTGATGAGCAGAGTCTGTTCTACTGGTGATTGACATTGACTGGCAAGGACAACTATTAAGAAAGAAAAGAAAGCAGGAGCTTCCATTTAAATCTCAATAACGAATTCCAATTCCAAACCAGAAGCTGGGCACACATCATCCTTTCTCTGCTGAGAAATCTTTTACAATCATTTCGGTTCGTAATGGTTTTGAAAAGAAAACAAAAAGAAAAGAAAGTTGCCATTATTCATGTGAAAAAGGAACTAATTTGCTCACATGCTTAGTCCTGGGGTTAATTATATTATGAAAAAGAACAGTTGGTAAGGAACTGGCTTTTTGCAATAGGAGTGCCCTGAAATTTAAGCTCCTTAATTTGCTGGCTTGCTCCGGCTGGACCGTTGCAATAATCAGCCTGGTTGTATGTGAAGCAGGAGCTGTTGGACTCGCGGCTCCGGTCCTGCGCCGGGGGCTGCAGGCGGGTGCGGTGCTTTGCCGTGCTCTCTGTGCGGGTTCCTCCTGCAGCAGCACCCGTGGCTTTGCACCAACACTTCTGGTCACGCTGGCATCACATCGTGGTTTGTACCGCGTGAGAGCCTGCCCTAACGTGAACTGAAGTACCAAAATTTACTGTGTAGTGCTTCAGGTGTCCCTTTTCCATAGCGTTGCAGTGGAGGCGAGGGCACTCCTGGGCTTGAGACTTTTATTTTAAAGGCTTGGAGAAAAGGAGCCATACACTTGTTTAGATTGATCAGGGTTTTTTTCTGAGCACAGAATAAAGACAGAGAAAGAGACAAAGCCAGAAAAAAACCCACTTTATTCTACACTTATAATGGTACATTTCTTTTCTGCAAGTAGAAGCTAAAACCATGATTTGAATTTCCTTTACATGAATGTTTGGAAGGCAGTTTCCCAAATAAGCCGTTCTTGGAGCGCCCAGGTCTCTGTTCCCGCATCCTGCTGGCTGGAGCTCGCCCTGCCCAGCCTCCCGCTGCTGCAAACTCCAATTGCTGCTATACAGAGATTTTCAAGTAATAGTAGAGCAGAGCTTTTAAACATCCCACGTTGCACATGGGTACCGAAGTGTGGCACTGCTGAGTTGGTGGAATCTGACCCATCATTATGGGTTTTTCCTGGAGCCGAGCATATTTATTTCTGTTTGAAATCGTTTGTTCACCTTTTATCCTGGTGTGTCTGAAAGGCATCAACAGCATCCAGCTCTATCTTTATCTCTGTTTTTGCTATTTATGTGTTGGACCATTGCAGTGCTCTTCATAGGAGGTGATATCTCTTAAAAATACAGGTTAAGCAGAGTGCAGGAGCTGGTGCCTCCGTGTCCTTGCTGTGCTCTTTCGATGCCGGTGCTGTATGACTTTGAGCTTGTGCTTGGTCCTGGAAATGTTGGCACCCATGGGTACCTTCAGGTTTTTTATGGGTATATACTGGCTGTCCCTCTCCAGCTATCTGGGACTGAGAACTTTGGTAATTTTGCATAGCCTTGATTTTTGGAAGCAACTACTTCTTATGGACATATATAAAACTGAATATATATTCACTGACTGTGAAAGCTAAGCTTTTAGAAATTACCTAGCACACACTTTTTTTTTTTCTCTACATCCTTTTTCAATTAAATTCTGATGACCTGGTTTATAGGAGATCACGGGAAGCTGGAGGAAAGGCAGAAGTCCTGCATGCAAATTTTCTTGAGGTATGTGAGCAAGAGAGAAAAGCTGGACATCTTGGGAATAATAGGAAGTACTGAGAAAGAGCCAGCCTTAGTTTCTGACCAAGTGGCTGATATCTTCTTCTGATTTTCATACCCGGGAAAGCAGAAGGCAGCAAGATGCACGGCTGTCTGGGGTTCAAGGTGCACTTTGTGAACTCCCCTTCAGGCACCAGGGCTTGGCTGGGGTCAGCGCCCTGGCTCGTGCTGCAGTTCCTGCTTGGGATTTAGCACTCAAAGAGTAAAAGAAATCCCATTGCTACGAGCCCTGAAGTCTTGCTAATAATCGCTGCTTTGGAAATGATCGTTAAAGAATGTTTACCTGGCTGCAAAATATGTGAGGGCTGATACTGTGAAATCAAACTTTTGAAGTTCAGAGTCTTTTCTTCTGTTTGTGTGTGCGTAACCAGGACTTGTTGGTACTGGAAGTTAGATGTACTGCAAAGAGAATGCGTTTTTAGGGCAAAAGCACTTTTAGACAAAAGCAAGGCTTTTAACGATGTCGTTGCAGAGTCCTGAATTCTTTTCTAAAAAGGCTCCATTTTGTGGCATAAAAAGTCAAAGGAGAAAGAAGTCCATCTCAGCAGAGCTCTCTGATCTAAGGAGAGTTGCAGTACAAACGATGCTTTTCTTTTATGTTTTGCTTGTAACCGTCGTAGCAGGTGAAGGCAAACACTTGTCTAATTTGATAAAATATCTTTAATTGCAACGACGGTTCTTGAGGTTTGGGCTGGATGCGTAAGCTCTGTTTGTAATCATAGCTCCAGCCGCACTCCACAATCATCTCCAATCACTGCCAATTAGCATCCGTTAGTCTGTTGTTGCTTAATTCAGATGTTCTGGGATGTTCAGTTGCATTATTCATACCTTGTCGGGGAAAATGTTTTAAAAATGAGAACTGTTACAGGATTTCATTGTACTGTGGTAGATTTCCCACCCCCCTGGTTTTAGTTGCTCTAGTTGGTGTAGAAAGGAAAATTGCATTTCACAGGTTCAGGTGAAATGCACATCCTGCATGTCACTTTTAGGAAATAGATGTTCCTGTTTAGTAGAGAATTTTATTAAACAGAATTTTAAAGAGATATTTAAAAAATAAAAGCTGGTATTTTTTCACAGAACAGTTTGGTTTTGGGAGTCATTGTTGCAAAATGCTGTTGATGCTCAGGACAGGAGGAAAGAACAGAAAAAAAGACAGCAGCCATGTCTATGGTTACAGAGGACTGCCATCCCCAGTGATACGGATTTTAAAAGGATTTTTACACGCCAGCTTTCGGAACGGAGTCTAGTGGAGTGGAACAGCCCACCTCTGTACCTGCAGCAGGGCACGGAGCATCCTCTGTGATCTCACGAGATGAACCGCAGGCCTGGTCCGACACAGCGGGGCCTGCCAGCGTCTTGGGTTTTGACAGCTTGTTGTTTAACTTATTTAAACGTTGAGTCCTTTTTTTTTTTTTCCCCTCTATTGAGTTTTATTCTGACTTCAAAGGAGTTATCCTTAATGTGAGCAAGTACAAATGACTGATTAATCTGTTCGGGTGTTTTTTTTCTTCAGATGATGATTTTAATAAGGACAAATAAATACTGTAAAAGGATGTTTAACAAGGGGGTTTGTTTGATTTTTGGTTTCGCATCTAAGTTTCATGAAATGGAATTTTTTAATGTATCAGTAACAAAAAAAAGCAAACCATGGCAGAGATCCACATCCCTGGGGACCGCGGGCAATGCACATGTTCATTACGTGGCTGACGTTCTCTGCATGTGAGTGTGACATGGGGATAAAGAGGGAATGAGTGCAGAAAGAAAAAAAAAAAAAAAAAAAA
>JAAGAY010143637.1:0-15220 GCA_011801015.1 Ardeotis arabs
AAGCGAAAGATTGCCATATGTCAAAGCAGACTTGTGTGTTGTCGTCCATGTAGACTTTTAAGGTAGCGTAAAAGTGTTTATTTGTACCTATGAGATGAGAAAACAGTCGGTGTAAACCAAGAGGGCATTCAGTTGCCAGCCTCTGACGAGGCAACTTGGTGAGAAGTTTATCTTCTTGCGTGGCATTAATTTGCTGCAGTCGGTGTACACCGACAGGGCGTTCAGCTCCCCACCTCTGATGAGGCAACTTGGTGAGAAGTTTTATCTGCGTTGTGGTAAGGTGTAGTGTCTTGAGGGTGCAAGCAGAAGAGAAACTTGTGAAGTAAGGTCGTGCATAATGACAGAAACCACTCATGATTCTGTCCCCTCATCTGAGGGGGAAATAGAGAAGTTGTTTACCTTTTTAGATCTGTGGACCACCTTGTATTTGCGCCCTTCAATTCAAGGGCAATTGTGGGCTAAGGACCATTGGTTTCAGCCTCAGAGTGTTATTGACAGGATAACTGTCCTGCAAAAGGAGGCAGGGGCAAGACCTGGAAAGGGTAAAGGCTTAATTTGCGCTGTATTAGGGGCGAGCTTAGCAGCAGCGATTGAGGATCGTAGGCAGAGACTCAGTCAGGCTGATGCAGCTCTCAATTCTCTGCAGGTGGCTGTTCAGAATTTGCAAAAACAACTTGAAGAGAATAGAGCTTTGTTAGAAAAGGAACGCCAACAGAAACTTTTGTTAAAAGAAGAGTTGCGCAATCAGTTGTTGGAAGAGAATGGTTGTCTTGCAGAGGTAGGACTGCAGTTGGCAGAGAAAGGAATAAGGCAGATATACCTGCAAAGGGACTTGGAAAAAGCTAAGGAAACTGTAGGGGAGGTTCCCCATGTGTGTCCCCTAGTCAAAACAGAGTATCTTTATGACGGGGTTGATGATAAGCTGCAGATTGTAACTAAGGAAACACCCTGTTCTGCCACTGAGTTGGCAAAATTAAAGAAGGAATACTCCACGTCTCCGAAGGAGACAGAGACTGAATATGTGTGGAGGGTCTCCCTATCAGGGGGAGACAGAATAATGTTGTCGGAGAAGGAAGCAGAAGGTTATTGACGTCCAGGAGTATTTTTAACCACAGGAGATAACCGGGCACCCTGGACTTCAACACAGTGAGCTGCATATTGGGCAGGAGGCTTGAACCCCCTGGAGAGGGGAGATCCACTCGCCATTGCTGGATCTGTGGACCACCTTGTACAGAATGTTCAAAAGGCAGCTTGTTTACAAATGATGTATGATCAGGAACTGAAACCCCATATGAGTTCGCTGATGATGTTACCTGTAGACCCAGAAAGGATGACACCTTTAATTTGCGGACTCCCAGACTCACTTAAACCAATAGGTATTCAATTACAAGGGAGGATTCAAAACATCCCTGAGACAGACAGAATCACCTCCGCTTTGGGGACGGCAATAACCCCCGATCGAACAAGAGATGGTAGAAAGGTGTGGACATGGGGGGAGGTGGCCCATGAATTAAGAAATTATGGGAGAAAATACGGCCTTGTAGGTGGATCACAGCAGAAAATGGAATCAAAAGTTGTGAGAATGATGGAGGTGTTCTCGCCACAAAAATTACTGCCCAACCAAAAGGGAAATTTACCTCATTCTAATAATCAGAGACAAAATCAAATTCTTAGTTGGCAGGACTGGTGGCAATTAGGAATGAGTATGGGAATTCCAAGCGGCTTGATGGATGGTCTCCTCACCACCAAGTTAGAGTTATTAGTGAAGGGATGGGGACGCAAGAGACGAAGAGACAAAAAGGCCCAACCTGCTGCACCTCTCCTAAGCCCCACTGCACCACCTCTAATAGATTTTGAGAGTGCAGAACCAGAAGCTACCAAAGTGAAGGGACCGAAGGGAAGCTAAGCTCTCCGCCCTCCGTGGGTGAGAGGGGGAGTGGAGTGTGGATATTTTTGAGACAACTTACCCTAAATGAAAGATGAGATTTGTTAATTACTCTGGCTATTGGACCAAACCACCAAACTATTGGAGAATTAAAGTGATTGTTGCTGCCTAAGCTTTCGTATTTTGCATTTACAACTTAAATTTGCTAATAGGACATTGACAGCAGCCATTCTATTAGTAGCTTGTATTTGCACTTTATTACTTTTGATTCTTGAGGACAGGTGTCCAATGTAAAGTGCAATAGTAATGGATTACTAGAACAGCAAGGTGGTATTATTTTTCCAAACTCTCACAATGAAAATGACACTCACTTGAATATGAACTTTTCAGCAGCAATTCACATATATGGTTACTTGTGCAATGACTCATCCAAACATCACACTCCTATTTAAACAATACCATTAAGGAAAAAAAAAATAGTAAGGGAATTACCATGCAATCATGCCAGCATTTACAATATGCTAACAAAACTCTGAATTCCAAAAATTTACACATCACTAACTAATTTTTATTTTAGTGCAAATTTAGGGAGAAGCAGCATTAGACTGCTCTGCTCTCCCTTTCTGTTACTTCTGAAGTTTCTAATCTGTGATTATTTAGTCTTCGATTTTGTATTCTCAGAGTTTGTCAGGGTGATTTTGGAAAAACAGTGGTATTTTCTTCCTTTTTGGTCATAATGCAAGGAGTATAGCTTTTCTTTTAATCGTGTAATTGTGTAAAAGCTATTTATCTTCTGTGTGGTGGGATAACATCAGTCCTATACTTTAGGAGAGACAAGTAGTTCTTTGCAGCTTGCTATCTCTTTACCCTTTGGTAAAACATTAAAATGTCTCATTCTCTAAGTTGCTCTTTTTGTCCAGAACACTCATCTCTCTCCCTGGCCCATGCCTGGAAGCAGGCCTATCATCCTACCCTGAAAATCCTCCTTTACTCTGTGTGGCAAGCCTTTGACAACTCACCTGGTCCGCAGAATAGAAGAGCATGTAGTACAGTGTGATCTTCAGTGTTGCACCAGTGACAGGGAAAGGCACCACTCACGTTTGGCTCCGTGTACCTGCCCAAGTGCTTCTACACCTCCTGAACCACAGAACAGCTGCAGCTGTGCAATATCAGCTGTGACAACTTTAAGGTTAGAAAGCCCTTGTAAGATGTGCCAACTCCTTCCCCATGTAAAAATTACAAGCTTTATAAAAGCTGGCTTCAGAACAATTATTAAAAAAAAGGAAAAGGGAAAAAAAGTGAGTGAGAGAAAAAAAAGGCACCTTACATATTAGATATTGGTGTAAGAAAAGGCCCAGAAGACAGCAAGGACAATAAAATAGAACTAAGACATAGTAATGTTTCATTTTATTTGATAGAAAGTTGCTTCAAAAATATCATTAACTATATACATTCTTATACGCTGTACATATAGGTACATATACAAAATGTACATAATACATATAGCAAACATCCTTCTGTTACATTTTATGGATGGTAGTTAATAACATGAGATAGAACTTACGTCATCTTTCATACCTGCTTTCATTATGATCCTATAATCTACAAGGAACTGAGGGACATGAGAGATGAAAAAGGCTAGCTGATCACTTCCTTCATAGCCCAGCCCACACAGAAGTCTTCTCCACAGTGCGTTTTATTAGTGCATTGTTCTAGTACAGTTAGGTTTGCAGCACTTTCTTTTAGAGCTATTTGGCTGCTAATCTTATCTTCAGATTTTTTATTTTTCTGGCATTCACCCTAATACTGTTTCTAATATATTTCTATAACTCAGATCTCCTGGGTTACAGAAATCCTCCTCAAGTCAAGCTAGATTTCTTCAACTTTATGTTGGGTTTTTTTTCCTTCATCTTGATTCCTTAGTTGTTTGTTTGCCACAAATGAAATAGATTTAACTATCAGTACTTTCTGTTCTGGGAGAAGTACACAAAAGCTATAATCCAAGTGCTCTCTCCTTCCCATGCTACTAGCACACTGTAAACCTGGAATCAGTCAGCAAGGAAAAAAAATGTACCTTCCCTCCTCCTCCTCAGGCAATTACAGGGTGTGTGACTGCCAGCTGCTCCCTGGGAGAAGTGGTGTTAGATCTATAACAGGAACTGCACAGTCACTGGGATTTTTCTGGTCCCATTCCGATGAGGAATGCTCTACCTGTCCACACTCTCTAAGCAAGAGGTAGCATACCAAAATCGAAGCACAGGTAGTAGAGGCTGGTAACTCTGTGCTTTACTAGTCACTTCCAAGATATTGTTCTCCATTTCCTGACTGGAGGGATCAGGCACCCTTATCCTACAGATCTGATGTTCAGGGAAGAAGAGGGAGTGCAAGCTGCCAAACCAGCAGGGTACCAGCAGCAGAAGGCCCCTGAGAGAAGCCACGGCCTCCACAACCAAACAGGCTGTCCTGGAGGACTCTTTCCTGAGCTGAGAGGGAACATGGCTTCTTTCATTGCCTTTCCAAATTTCAAAGGTTAAAAATGAGCTGCTTCTTTCTTGCAGACATCTCGAGAACTGCAGTTTCATTGCCCTAAGAGTGCTTTCTTCTTTCCAAGTTAACAGCATCCTTAAATATCTATTTTATTTCTTCTTCTCTACTCATGTGGCCCTATGCTTTCTAAACTTGTGCTGGTCATAGTCTTCATTTCACCAGGAAATTTTTCTATTATCTTTTCATACCTCTATATCTTTTTTGTATTAATATTCAGTAGCTTTCTCTGCTTGGTAAAGCCGTTTTCCATCAGCTGTCAAGGTGAAAGCAGGGGGATTAAGGTTCCTCTTATACATTCTTTTGGTATTACTTTAAATAATAGGGTTTTTTCTGACTAAAGGGAACTGTCCTGATATGCTTCAGAACAAGTTTATATTTTTTTGAATTACCGTGTAACATGCAAATGTTCAATGATATCTTAAAGCCAAAGATATTAATATGCCTTCATTTTTTTCTATGCTGTGGGATTTTAATTTGTTTGAGAAAATGGTTTTCAGGCTTCTATTCTGCTTGCAGTATCTCTGTCCACTGTTGCTAGGCCCATTTAAATATTATTTATTTTTTATTTTATGCTACTCCTTAATCTCCGTTGAGAATTTGATCTGGAATGTAATACGTTCTGTTATTCTTTGTCTGAATTCCTGAGATCCTGTCTGCAACCCTGGTTGGGAGAGGGCGCTGGTGAGCTTCTGGCGAGCTGAGGCTCCATCTTAGAAGAAGTGGGTTTGAAGCACTCCTGCTGACCTTGTGCGGTGGGAGGTGGAGGAGTCAGACGGCTGTCACTTTGCTGAATTTGTGCATTAACAGCTGGTGAATCTTCATCCTGCTGGTCTTGTGTGCTGGGAGGAACAGCAGAAGAGATGATGCCCTGAGGAGCAGCTGTTGAACCACTGTTGAGACAATTTATAACCAAGCTTGAGATACCAACATTAAACATGCAGTTACTACTGTTCTTAGTTTCTGAGCAGCAGAGTTTGTTTATTAGCTAGTTAACTAGTTTTCTTCATTGACACTTGTTCCTTGTTTTTCCTCAGCCATATGGATCTGAGATGGCGACTTCTCTGTCTCATCGGATTTGACTCTAAAGTCCTTCTCTTGAATCATAATCTTATTCTGGGGAAAGGTGGAGGAGGTGGGCAGGGAAGGAGGAGCAGCAGGGGAGGAGATCAAAACTGCAGTATCATCAGTTTTAAAAGTTACTAACTCATGTGTAAGTTGTTACTAAAGGTACTGCACAACAGGATTTTCTCTTGACCCCTCTCTGTACTTCATTGCTGGAAGGTGAACTGAAGAAGGAATGGTGAGACTGTGGGCACTTTTAAATTATCCTATTTTCTTACCATTCAAGTTACAGGAATCACCACTGTTATCTTGATAACTTACAAGGTGCTTAAATGCTTTCTCAGGGAGGAAATTCTGAACAGATGTAAAATGAATCCATTATAAATGCATTCTAATAAGCATCCATTCAAGAGAGACTATGCAGGCAATATCTGCATTGGTTTCAGTGGCTGTTGGACTGTGTTTTACATAAGCAGTTATCAATAACAGACAAAAAGACATTTTTAAGACATCAAGTTTAAATTGAAAGGTCTGTAGGCAGTATTAAGAAACAACCCAGAATTGTTATAGTGCTAGCTCAAGATCCTCCCATCAAGGCTTCGGGAATACTGTGTCTGTACATGAGAAGGAATTAGCAAAATTTATAGATTCATCTGATGAAAGTAAAAGATTTAAAATATAATATATTTAAGATTTAATACTTCCAAAGAAAACAGAGACTGTGTTTCTGTGCTGTTATTTTTACCACCTGTGTCAAGGACAAGGGAAAATACTACAGTGAATCAATGCACACTGTGTGTTGTAAATACAGAGGATTTTTGTTTTAAGAAGCCTTCTCATCTCTAGGAGAAAAGCATTAACATAGTAAACTGTATTTTAGCCAGGCTAGTGCATTTGTTTATTGTTTCCAGATGGGAAAACCTATGTACGTGGATTCTTCCAATAGATATTATCTGAGTATTTCTCAAGTAGTAATTTAGTAATTCATAGACCACTGGTGGTCCATGGAGTACTTCCAGGTGGCTTAGAGAGGAATTTTAGTAGCAAAGCACTGCTACTTGTCAAACAATTGTGTTGTAACATAGTCAAATATCTTGGAGTGTTTCTGTTTGGTTTTTATTGTTATTGTTATAAAGTGCCTTACAGTTGCAAAATATGGATTTTAAAACATGCGCGAAATAACTGAACTAGGAAGAAGTAAAATATTACTTCAGTATGGAAACTCTAAGTAAGGACAAATCTGTTCTCCCTGTGTCACTGATTTTAATCTCTTACCCTGTTCCTTGTTAATCTCTTATCCTGCTCCTGAAGAGAGGCCGAGAGAGCTGGGAGTGTTTAGCCTTGAGAAGGCTCAAGGGGATCTTATCTATGTGTATTAATACCTGATGGGAGGGTGTAAATAAGATGGAGCCTCTTCTCAGTGGTGCCCAGTGACAGGACCAGAGGCAATGGGCAGAAACTGAAACACAGGAGGTGCCATCTCAATATCAGGAAACACTTTTTCACTGTGAGGATGACTGAGCTCTGGCCCAGGCTGCCCAGCGAGGCTGTGGAGTCTCCATCTTTGGAGATACTCAGCCCAACTGTACATGGCTCTGAGCAACCTGGTCTAGGTGACCCTGCTTTGAGCAGCAGGGGTTGGACTAGCCAATCTACGGAGGTCTCTCCCAACCTCAAATATTCTGTAATATGTGCGTTTGGAAAGAGTACTATGCAAATAGCTGACTTCACTGACGACAGGGATGAGTTCAGCAATGTCAGACTAGTCTTGTTCACAAGGTAGGAATGCCCATAATAAGCAAGATGTTATTTAATAGTTCCTCTGCCCCAATAACTTAGACTCTGCTGGCAGTAAAAGGTTGCTAATTTAGCTCTCCTACAGTACTTTTATCAGTAGGTACAAGAGGTGTGATTTTCCTTATCTTTATTTGTGGGTTAATTGAGGCACAACAGGTGACATGAAAATGGAATTGACTGGTCTCTGCAGGGCCTACAGAGAATAATAAGAAAAGTAAATAATGCCAAATCTAAACCAGACATATTGATCGAAGCAACAGCATGTGTTTACTTCTGTATTTTCTTCCTCTAATCTAATAGCCTGGTGCTGCTTTGTCTAGAATGAACAACTTTTTTTTTTTTGTGCTGTAAGGTTAAGCTGGACTGCTTCTGTATTATGTACTTTTTGTAAAAGGTTATGAAAATATTTACCTACTTGGCAATGCATATATGAGCATGTATCTTCATGGTAATTTTAGGAACTGGTTTTAGATTTTGTTACTACAGGGTAATATATGGAAATATACATTTTTTTAAAGACTTACCAAAAGCTATGCTTCTGAAAAGCACCTGAGTTAAGATCTTTGCTTAAAATTGGCTTCTTGGTGCAATTGTTCAGTTTTTGTCCCATCATTCGCCTAATTAAAGCATCATCTGTATTTGGAAACAACTGTTTTGTGATTCCTGCAAAATAAAGAGATGATATATATGAGGCCTCCAAATCAGGGAAGCCACAGATGTATGATCTAAAATGTGTTTATTGCATCATTGAAATTTCCAGCTACTTCAACTTCAGCTCTAGTTACTTTGCTGTCTTCACACACTACATAGATTTTGTTTGCGCCAGCTCTTGCTTTTCTCTGTGCCTTCCATGTTGCTGTGCCTGCTCTTGGCAAACTCAAACAGAGCTCCAGAGCCACAGGGGATTCCTATAGTGAGTGATTTGTGCTTGCTCATCCTCTCTCCCTTTGTTCTGTTCTTGATCACAGGGTCCTGTTGCTATCTTCGTCAGTCCTCACGCCTCTGAATCTTACAGTTTTTTTGTTCATCAATTTTCATTTGCAGCTGATGCCTCCTTCCCCAAGCATTTCCTTTCTGTTTTTCCTGGCTAACTTTTTTTTTTTTAAATGCAATAAACCTAACAGGATTCAGCATCAGGAATGCAACTCCTGCTCTCTTCTTCTCCATCATCTTCCCTTCCCTTGATTTTTTTCGCCTTTCATTTCGTTTTGAAATCTTACAGCTTCCATCTTCTTTAAATAATCTGATCTACTAAGTAATTTTCTACAGTCCTAGAACTCCCAGGCTTTCATCTTATTTTTTTCTTCTCTTGTATGATGTTGACACTTTTCTGTTTGAATTCTGGAGTGTCCTCATTTCCCTTAACAAACTTACTTGACTTCTCTATAGGCTCCCCTTTGTCACTGAATTCTCCGCAGCATGCTGTATTCGGTGTCCTGATTACATCATTCTGAAATTGTCTCATCTTACCACCTCTAAACATGTTTTCACCAACTTACACACTCTTTCCTTTTCTCTCTCTTGACTTTTTCTCTATCTAGATTCTTAAGGAAAAGAGGTTTCTGCAACTGATAACTTTTGAAACTGCTGGCCAACAAAACTGGACCAAGGTACAGGAACTGGAGCTAAGCTGGGAAGGGAACTGAGAGAACTGGGGAAGTTCCAGGGAATGGCAATAGCGGAAAAATTCTAGTACAGGAATTTAGGCTATGTTGTTCCAGTATTAAGCTATAGGTGTGAATCCGATGAAAATCAGGCTTCGTGTGCTCACAAAATACTGTTTTCTTTAAAGCTGCTACTTTCATCTGAAATTATTCGCTTTCCTATGCACAAAACATTTTCTGCCTTAAACCTTAGCATAAAACAAATTTTGTTTTCTTCTCTGATCACTGTCTTCTATACTTAGTGTCTCATTTTGCCTCCAGCGCTATTTAAAATGTCAGAATTCATAACATTCACTAACTTCAGAATATAGCAGACATAATTTTAAATTTGATCCCAGTACGTCCTCTCTTTGCCTTCCCTTGTCATCATGCTCCAAGTTTGACTGTTGTAGATTAACCCTTCAAAGGCTAAAAAAAGTACAATATCACTGTGCCTGTGTAGCCACTTAAATAAAACCCACAAAATTCACTCAATAGAAATACTTCTA
Organism: Ardeotis arabs; assembly: GCA_011801015.1. Lineage (NCBI taxonomy): Eukaryota > Metazoa > Chordata > Aves > Otidiformes > Otididae > Ardeotis > Ardeotis arabs. The sequence continues at coordinate 9,444 of JAAGAY010143637.1, forward strand.
CTTAGCATTTCACTGACAGTATTTGTAACAGATGGTTTAAAAAAGTGGATAGCTGAAGAAGGAAATATGAAACAGCACATCACCTGAGTAGAACAGCTGTTAAGCATTAGAGCCCCTCCCTCAGAGAAAGCCCTCTGTCAAGTCAGTGCACATTGAGTAATGTTAACAAGCCATCACCTATGATTTCCTGAACTTCATTCTGATTCATAGCTGGTTTCGCCGCTTTATCCTTTGAAGAGGAAGACTTTGCACCTGTCAGGCTGTGTGTAGCCATGTATTCATGTGTATAAAGTGCTTGCATCAAGTCATTTATAAACTTTTGAGGTTTGCTCTTGTTACAAAGTGCAATCTGCCACTTTTCGATCTTGAACTGGAAAACAAAATTGGTCATAGGCATAACTATTGCGGTTCTCTAGAAATATTATATAGTATTACTTCTGAAATATTATTTTTAATTTTCTTTTTTTAAACCACAATTTCAAAAGTCATCTCTGCAAACTGCGTGCTTGAGATCAATGCTCAACTTGCACACCATGCAGTGTTTGCAACTGTACGTGCAGGTTGATTTTTTTTCAGAAGCAAGTGTGGGGCAGACTAAGGACCCCTATTCATCCTAGCAAACACTTCACCAAGCAATCCTTATTACTCACTAGTGGAGACAGGACATGTTCAGACATATCTAAATCCTTCTGCTTGCACTGCATGCAGGCTGGCTGTGGTCCAGTTCTGGCGTGGGTTCTGTACAGCCTCGGGAGCATGGCACTATGCCCAAGCTAATATTCCTGCCTCCGAGCAGACATGCCCTAAGAACTGTGACATCTGGTCCTGGTCTTTGAGAGCGATTTCTGCACACAGCAGTTGTACTGCCTAAGCATTTTGACTCTCCTAATGGGCTATTTTGAGCTACCTCAATTAAGTAAGGCTAGGTTGCTTAGAAAATTAAGTCTTTTTATTTCTTTGGACATTTTAGGTCAAATTTTGTGTATTGCAATATTCAGTCAAAACATCATACCTTGATAATTGTTAATGGATTTATTTGGTTTTTAGGACTCCATGAAAACACACGAGAATGATTTTTACCAACTAGCGTGACTCAGTGCATAAGAATTTTTATGTAAATTGTGAATGCAGAAGCTAGAATTATTCTTTTGGTTGGGCTTTACATTTTTCATGTACAGCCTCTGTGCCTCAGATTTCTCAATTATGCTCAATTATGCAAAGGGGAACATCTCTTCTCAGTATCCATATGTATTTCTACTTAACTGCTGTCCAGTGTCTGGAACAAGAGCAGAAACATACCATTCTCCATTTACTTATTAACAGTTTAAACAAACTGCTGGTATTATTCTTAGATTATCTCTGAAACACTACCATTCCCCTTTGGCATCCAAAACATTAGGCTGGAAGTTATCTCTGCATCTTGGTATTTTCTTCATGCATCCACATTCTGCCCTTAGTCACAGATGTGCAAAGCCACCAAAATCAAACCAAGTTTGAGAGTGTACAAGCACACTGAATTAAGTCTAGTGTTTCTCATGGAAAGAGCCTTCTGCACAAAAGGAGCTCATTAGTCACGTCATCAACTGAATGATGATAAAATTATTTTCAGTGATGCTTATTGTTTATATTTTTATACCATAACAGTAAAGTTTGTGCGGTGTAAAGTTTTAATTTTTATGTCTGAAATTGTTTTTTAACTGACCTGTTTTTCAGTCTGTTGCTCCTCGTCTTCCACATTCAAAGTTATTGGTGAGCTGGAGTTACTATGCATAGCTGCATATGAATCTGCTAACGGATTGTTAGATGCTTTCCAAACAGCATGTGGACGCAGACTGGACGTAGATGATGTCACTCCCCCTTTGAGCAGTGCTTCAGCCATCCCTACCAGTTCCTCAAAATGGGTGACAGCCTGTGGCAACACTGAAATCAAATGAGGGGTAGAATAGTAATTGAAGCTTTCAGACTCTAATTACATAAGCATGTACATTTTTGCAATTAGATTCCTGTCATAATGCAAAAGAGTCAAAGTAGTCAGCAAAGACACTTTAACATACTTTTTTCCTATTCTCTCAAATGTTTTCCTGCCATTCTGCTGTCTCCACCCATGGTGATCTGTCGTCTGTTCCTAGAATAGAATAGATCAGTTCTCTGCAAGGCTAAGAGGAACCATTAGGTTACGCCCATCATGGCATTAAGAAGGCATTTCTCTTTTTTTCTTTCACTGTCTCAAAATCTCAAGTCTGTAAAGCTACTGAGTATGGGCTAGGTAATGTTATGTCTGATTTTTTTTTTTTGCTTCAAAGAAGTTTCATAGACTGCATAGACTTTTTTCCTCTTTTTTAATCTATAGAGAGTATCTTTTAAATTAATAATATTAAAACATAAACTTTTATTGAGTCCATTAAGAAGAGTCAATTCAGAACAAAAAGGATGCAAGGGATGAAGAATCAGCAAGATACAGAATCACTAAATTACAGAAAATACTGTAAAAGACTAATAAAAGTACTTAAGATGCAAGGCAAATGTGCCTAAATGTGTAAGAAAAGTTGTCAGACACTAACAAAATGTTTAAAAACAACATTCAGAAAGGTGGAGATGAATGATTCAAATAAAGATGAATAACATATGGAATGGAATCAGGTGGGCAACAAAACGGATAAGCAATTGCAAAATCATATGACAATAAAAAAAGAGATACTAGGCTGTCTAGAGATGGTATGATGTAGCTGGCAAAGGAAGGAACAAATCCTCTTTAAACCTTATTCATTCACTAATGTTTTGAAATTTTTGATTCACTCTTGGCTGTCCCGGAGTAAGGGACAGAGACAAGTAAGAGGGGCTTCAGAGATTATCACTAAGTGATGAAGTATTCATTTATAAAAGAACAAAATGATTCATCTCTGGGAAAGAACTAAATTTGTTGTACCTGGAACTAACTCACATTATGAAGAATTATCAAAGTAATTAGAAATTAAATAATTCTAGAATAAATAAAATTTCAGTAGTTTGAGTAAGGTTAGTTGGACTGGTCAGTGGAGTGTTTGAGCTTAGCCGATGGTTATACACAGCATACAGAAGGGTTCTCTTGGGAACAACTGACAGGATTTAGATAGATTTTTCCACTTCTAACTCTATGATTGCATGGCCTCTGTGTAAGACAGTTTTTTCTAAGTGCTGCTGGAATTAAATGTTGCCATATATCAAAGACTTTGATGCTAATGGTAGGCCTTGATCGTGTCAGGTGCTTGAGCATCCATAATTCCCATCCAAATGGCCTCTTATAAATCAAGCTTTTCATGACCTTCAGGCTTTCCCCTTCGTCAAAATACTTCCCCTGACTTTACCTTGAAGCATCACCAGGGACTGCCTCAGGCGGCAGTTTTCTCTCATAGTGTCTGTCAGCTTCCTCTTGAGACTTTTTATTTTGGCACACAATTCTACCTTGGATAGTTGAAATAAAGGCTCTTCATCATCACTGCTACTTTCGCTGTACAGAAAGTTGCTTCCTGAATATGGTTCTCTCTGAAAAAAAAAACCAAACAACGGTGCTATCTAGAGCAACAACAACATAAAATTAAAGTGTTAAAACTAACATTAAAATATCTGCCTAAATCAGAATATTCTCCTTTTACACAGAATGTGTAAACAGACTCAGTGCATGTTAATAATAGTTGTTACTGAACATAGCTATTACCATTCCTATTAAAATTAAAAATTAAATGTCAGTGTAATAGGTAACTGTTGGGTGCTTCTCTCTCTGTTCTCCATTCACCAGTTTTCTAAGGTAGTGTCCTTTAGAACCGTTGACTTCACTAAGACAAAAGCTTACGTCTCCCTAAACAAATACGTTTCCGTTTGCTCTTGCTTCATACGTTAAAATTACTGAAGATGACATGTTTACCTGTTTGTTAATTAAGGATGTTTCAAGTTGACTCAGGATGTTGGCAGGAGCAGATGCCTGCAATGATTTCTTTCTTTTTATATGCTTCATCATCTTCCCCTGTAAACAAGAGCATAATAGTGCCTTTGCATTCTGACAGAGCCTTTCATTGCAGTATCTCATAGTAGACCATAAACTTTTATTCACTGTGCACTTGACATTCTTGGTTAGTATTTTTGAAAAATATGTTTGTAACTTTTTGTTAAGATTTATGTTTTCTTGCCCTCCCTTTTTGTCACTGCAGATCTCAGCACAATGCAGACCTCAAAAAAGCTGGTCCCTTCCCTTTCTTATGCAGTGGTCAGATTTCTGTCTGATGGGAGGTAATGTAATGGCACTACAAAGCATCAAAGTCTTGAATAACACTTTTCTCTTTAAATAGCAAAGGACAAACTCTATTGGCCTAACTAATTACTCTGACAGGTTATTGTGCTGTGGTGCCATGTGAAGACTGCCTGTATTCCCACCTTCACTATAGATATTCTGTGTATTATATTGTGAAGAATCAATAGTTACAGTCCATTTCATTCCATTATGGCCCCACCAAAGTCAGGCACATAAAGACAGAAACTCACCTCTTCTTTATCCAGGTCACTATCCTCACTTTCTGAGAATATCATTTCTATCCTCTTCCTCTTGCCTTTACCAAGGACTTGTATTTTTGTAATTTCATCTGCTCGTAATATCTTTTGCATCATTTCCACCAGCTCTTGAGGGTCATCTGAAGTGATGGGGAAAAAAAAAAAACGCAAAAGCACAGAAAATCTGGTAGCAATATCTTATAACTAGATAAAAATTTCATATCAGACAAATGCTCTGACACTGCACTCACCACTCATGTACACAACTTTCACCAGGTGCTTTTCTGTCTTTCTTTCTCCCACAGGCCAGTTTACTAGCACATGCTCATTTGGTTTCAGAAGTCTTTCTAGTTCATTGTTATCACTGGGAAGGTCCTGTATCCACGAAGTCTCTCCAATTTGCAGTGAATTATCATTTACAAAATCAAAGAGTGTGAATTTTTTCATTGTTAAGTGGTTTTCTTGTCACACACACGCTGCCTGCAGGATGTCACAGGAAAAATAGCTGTTACAATGTCATGCCAGAGAAATGTTACAAGAATACTTTTAAAAGCCCCAAACAACACTCCTATTTCTGGATGTTGGTAATTACCTTGTATGAAAATATCCTGGATAAGGAAGTGAAAACTAGCCAAGCAGCATGTTATATCTCCCCTGAAAGATGGGAGATGGTCTGCTTAATACATGTGCATCAGACAGTTGCCTCCAAAACTACGCACAGAAAACAAGCTTTCGCTCGGAGCCCTTGCTTCTATATTACTACCATGCCTAATCTATCTCCTGCCCAGGATCTCTATTACTACTTGTTGTGGTTTTGTTTAGTGAGGGGGGCCTAAGGTGGAAGCTTCCGTAGGAAACTGCTAGAAGTTGCTCCCCTTTGTTCAGTGGACTCGGCCGGGCCTAGGGCAGACCCGCTGCTGGCCAAGGCCGAGCCAATTGGTAGCAGAATGTTCTGTGATAACGCCTCTGCGATAACGTATTTAAGAAGGGGAAAACAGGAAAAAAAAAAAGAGAAGATGTGAAGAAGCTGAGCGGGGGCAGAGGCGCAGAGGGGGAGGCGCAGGCCTCGTGGGCCTTGCAGGCCTCACCCTCTGGCCTCTCGCCAGGCAGCTGACTGGGCCCAACTCAGCCCGGCCTGGCTGCAAGAAGTGGAGAGGAGATGAGATGGATGATGTGAAAAGATCCTGAGAGGTGTCTGCCAGCTTGTTGTGAAGAACTTTTCTTGTAAGAGAAACAGCTGCAGACGCCAAGGTCAG
>JAAGAY010143638.1:0-33477 GCA_011801015.1 Ardeotis arabs
CCCCCCCCCCCCCCTTTACTTGTTTTGTGGAAAAGCAGCAAGATGGCACTGCATATGGCACATCTATTTGCACAAATCCCTCTCCTAAGTAAAGAATGTACATGAAAAGGAGAGAGGAATAAAAACACCAGGAGTGTACACAGGACAACTATCCTGCTCCTGAGAGGGGCCCAGAAGTCACCATTCACATCCCACACAGCAATCTTCAGAGCACATTTTGCTCTGGATCCTGGATGTAAGGAGTCTGAGAGACTGAATAGGTAGAGCTGCCCAGGGCAGAAGGATCTGGCTTTGCCCACTTGAAAAGCTGGCTCTGGACAGTGGAATGCTTGGAGCCATCTAACAGAGCTCAGGCTTTCAATGATCCCACCTCAACTGTCCCATCAGGAAAACTCTGTGTCCTTAGCAATGATGAGGCAAATAATCCCTTGTGTATGAGCTCCACCAAACACACAGGAGCTAGGGAAAATACCAAGTCAAAGCTTTATTTTCTTTCACACCACCTGCACACAAAAACATCCTCCTTTGAGTCTGCAGCAGGATAAAGGAGTTAGTTAATGATTAAAGTCACCTCCAGAAGCCAATGAACCCTGACAATTTTAAGAGTGTCTTATCAGAGAAAGAGCCAAACACAGGCACTTCCCATCCTCTTCTCCTGGCATGCTTCTCATTGAAGTCAAGCCCACAGGGGCACTACCTGATCACCAGGCAGCCCAACAGCACATGATCAGCTGTTGCTTCTTCATGTACTTCACTAAAAGCAGCCATGAACAAAAAGATGACCTGAAAGCAAGAGTCAAAAGCAGGATTATGTAAATGGCAAGTTGAGAGAAAACAGACATAGGCTTCCAAGGCTAGGTGGAAAGGAAGCGGGGATAAAACCCAGCACAAGTTCATGAAGAAATAAAACAATTTTCAGTAAGTTAACATTTTCCCCAAAGATGGTTGGCACTTTTGATGCTACAAATTATTTCCTCCCCATCTTAAGATCACAGAATTTTGTGTTGTTTTTTTAAGCTACTCCATCAGGGAAAGAAAAAAAGGCAAACAGAAGCCACAACTAAACAAGCTGTGGAAACAAGGAGACCTCAGAAATGAAGGCTCCTGCAGCCATGGTGCCTAGAGCCTGTCAGCTCCTCCACAGCAGAGGCAGCAGGCAGACACTCTCGGAAGTGCTTGACTGACATTTTCCTTTCCAAATCCAGAATCACTGTGGACCCTTCCAAATCTGTGCACATCTCACAGCTGTATCACTGCTTTTGCACCTCCTTTGCTACTGTCAAATGTAGAACTAGCCACTGTACTTTATGTTTTTAGGACCATCTGGCACACAAACTTTGGGACAAGGGAAGAGTCAAGAAGATAGGCTAAGGACTTAGGACTGACAACTCCAGGAGATTGCATTATTCCTTTTTGTAAGAAAACAACTCTTACATTCAAACCTAGGCCAGCTGCCAGCCCTTCAGCGCTCTTGCCCAGCCTGGCATTTGCACAGTGCCTAGTAGAATGGCCCAGTACAGGTCATTAATAAGTTACAAAATTGACCTTGAACCCAGAGTCTCTTTACTACTAATGGCAGCTATTTATCTGGGCACTTTTTCATTTTTATTCCTGGAAATTTATTCCTCCCATTCCCACCCAGCGTCAGCTTTGCATTTTAGATACACACTCTAAATACTGCCATCAAGACCATCAGTGACCAAGGAGATTATTTTTAATTAGCTACTTCAGCCTACCAAGAAGATTCCCACTGGAAATCAAGTACAGCCATCCTCTTTTCAAAAAAGTAAGATGAGCCAAACCACTTATTAAAGAACTTAAAAAAAAAAAAGACAAGAAAAAACAAGCCACACACCAGAAAACCCACAACAAAACAGCACCTACTCACAGGAATTTGGCAGTGGAAAGAATTTATGTCCAGGACCTCAGGCTTGGATGGAGAATGGAGAAATTCACAAACTCTTGCACCAGACCTTTTTGTCCTAGGACAAATCCCTTAAGAAGTGAATTGTTTATGAAAACAGAGAAAATCTGAGGCAGAGAGAGGAGGAGGGTCCTGTGGCTACTAAACAAGGATGAGGAAATTGAGCAGGAAAAGACAGATATGCACTAGCGCAGTTGCTAGAGAACGTGCAGGAGAGTAGGCATTTACGGTCCCTCTGTTTGGTAATAGCACCAAGGGAAAGAAGTGCAAGCCATGCTACTAGGATCACTTGTAGCTCAGGAGTTTCTAGCTTGCTGTTTTGTGACTGAAGAACTAGCGTTTCTAGATCCATTTTAAAGGAGCGAAGACACTTTCATTTTTACTGACTGGACAAGAGGAGGGTAACCAAGAGAAGGCTCTTTCTTGTCACTCCTGGATGCCAGTGAGAGCATGAAATTCTCAGGCATGCCTTTGGGCATATACACATCCCACTTGTTTAAGTTTGAAGTGCCACAAAGTTACTATTAATATTGAAGCAGTGAGGATAGAAGAGACACCCTCTATCAGCTTCCAGAAAACAGGACAGTAAGTCATTCTTGGAGACAGCTCTTAGCCCGAGCTTATGTTGCTGGCAGTCAGAAAACCTGGACACAAATGCCTTGAGCTGAAATCATTAACAGGATGCAGAGGTATTTTTAAAGAAACGTAGAGGTACCTATTTCAAGAGATTTCCCCCAAGAACAGCCAAGGCCGGTACTGTCAGAAGAACAGTAAGAAAGCGGGATCTTGGACTCAAAACTGCGTACATATCCTCTGCCATGCATTTCTGCAGGAGCAGAGCCCACGGGGTTCTCATCCACGGAGCCTTATCCACCACTGTAAAATCCTGTGGAAAACACATCCAAGGACACTAGCAAGAGGCTGTACCTGAGTCAACCAAAGACCTTCCTGTGTCCTTGGCCTGAGAAGCTCCAAGAGAGTACGAGGGCTGAAACAGTCTTTTACTGTATTACAAGTATTGAGCCTCACCTCAATACTTGCTGCTCTTGGCCCATTCTCAGTCCCACTACCCTCCTTTACAGCATAACCACTGCTCCAAGCTCTTATCTAAGCAGACATAACAGCAAGAAGGGAAGCAAGAACAAAAGCAAGACAGCTAAAAAATAAAAGCCAAGTCATTTTCTAACTCCCTTGCCTAGCATCAAAGTCGGCAGTTCTCATTGCTTTATTCTTTAATCAAAGTTTGTTCAAGAAAATTACTCTTCCCAAAGCGTGACTCAGACTGTAAAGCAGGCTTCCGACACCACGTTATAGTTACACGGGAAAACAGTAGTTTCCCTAGCAAGAAGAAAAAAAAAGTCTAAAAGTGCAATTGCTTTATTGCAAGGAAGAAGTGTCCGTTGAACTCTAAAGCAAAAAAAAAATAAACAAATAATCCTTTCACATGCTGTAAGGAAGAGAAACAAAGTTCATGTTATTCCCTCAAATTTCATAGCTCTGCAAGCTGATGTTTTCACTTTGGGGTGTGCCCAATTAGAAAATAATCTGGCAAGCAGAGAAATACCAACAGTTGTGCAATTCCTCCTCTGTTAAAAGCAAAGCAAATCATCAGCTTCCAACAGGTATGAACAACCTGTCAAACATCACAAGCGCTGAAAGCAAAAGCCTTCAAGGATTCTCTACAGGATGGGCCATGTTTGCCTGAATGCATGCTTTTAAATCAAAGCAAAGAAACCCACCCAGCCTCAAACACCTGTGGTCATGGAGAGAAACAACTCTTTGCCAAGGATCCTTTTTCTCTGCTGGGCTGCTCTGCGTTGCCTAGTTGTACAGGGAATACAAAGATGCAGGTATTAACAAGTAGTGTCCTGGGCGGCATGCAATCCTTGCCTTACCCCTGTCACCCCACCACAGGGAATGTGTTCATCTGCCCAGGTGCTGTTTTTTGGTTTGGGTCTTTTTTAAGAGAGGTTCACACATTTCGGTCTTCATCCTTCCCCCACCCCCAAAGACGACCAGAGAGAAGACACAAACTGGCCTTGTTGTAGACTACTACTGGCCACAGAGTAAAATAACAAGGACCCAGCAGTTGCCATTATCCCAAAGCAATGCTTCTGAACCAGGAATGATTTGACTTCATTTTTACTTCTACCTGCAAGTGCTTAATCCTTTTATCAGTTCCCTCCAGTCACTGGAAATAATCTACACACACAAACATGCTAGCCAAACCAGAGAGACCAGCTGAAGACCAAACAGCCTGTAGTAATTGTAACAAAGAACTTTTGCAGTATCCCACCAAAGCTTTTCCTGTGAATGGAGTCATAAGCTTCAGAGTAATCTCATGTTGTCTAGGAAAGAACATCATGTACTTTCTGTACCCTAAACCATTCACCCACGTACAGCCACTCAGCATCACCACATTTTACCAACACATAAGCTTAGAAGAAAGCCACCATGACATGGCTAGGTACAACTTAGGAACATTTTACCTCCAATTTGAAACAAGCTGGGAAGAAAACAGGATCAGGTTGATTTGCATGGCACAGCCTTTTGACTTGTTATGAGAATCCTTTAGAAAAAGGCAAAATATAGATACTGGAAGTAGAAAATTGCCATTTAACATGTACATAAAAGTATTTTGTCTTTCGTAAAAGAGAACAGCCATCCTCCAAGTTCCTCCTAGGCAGAATATCCTTAAATTTCAAACACACTGCAACCACTAACAAAGTTTTCAAACATACAGGCTCATGTACAGTTTCTCTACTGACAGAACTACATGGTTTCACCGAATAGTTTTAAAAAATTGTTAAGCCAAGACAATCCAAGAGTGGGCACAGGAATAGTATTCAAACTCAGGGGTGGCTGTGGGAAAGTAAGCTGTATGAATAGTGCTGGCATAAACTCCTTCTCTTGCATATACTTCTGACCTCTGTCTACATAGTGAGGCTTTGGCATATGTAGATGGGAAGAGAGTCTAAAGCTGGGGAAGGATTATGTTAAAAATAAAAGAACTAACCACATCTTCATTATTCTGACAGCCTCACTATCCCAGCAAAGAATAAAATCTTGCAAATGCAGGTAAACTGTCTGGAGAGGAAAAAAAAAGAAAAAAAAAAGAGAATGAGGATGTAGAAAAGGCTTACCATTGCGATCCTCAGGTCTAAGGCTCTTCTTTGCAACTTCTGCCAATGCTCCAATGCCGAGACCAACAGCTAGTCCTTTAAAATAAAAAGAAAAATACCCAGGTCAGAATGAAAAAAACTTCTGAGCCACATACAGAGGCTTTTTTTTTTTAATTAATGTTAAACCACACTGTCAAATGCAGAGCAGCAAAAGAGCTTGATTAGAGTATCCTGGCTTTTGCAATGGAGTCATCTTCAAATTTGACACTGAACAGTTTTCTCCTCTACTTCTTCAGCTGTTCTGGTTTTATTTAGTGAGGGGGGACTACGGTGGTAGCTTCTGTAAGAAGATGCTAGAAGCTGTTCCCCTTTCGGACAGGCCTAGGGCAGACCCACTGCTGGCCAAGGCCGAGCCGATTGGTAGCAGAATGTTCCGTGATAACGCCTCTGCGATAACGTATTTAAGAAGGGGAAAACAGGAAAAAAAAGGAAGAGAAGATGTGAAGCAGCTGAGCAGGTGCAGAGAGGGCCTTGTGGGCCTTGCAGGCCTCACTCTCTGGCCTCCTGCCAGGCAGCCAACTGGGCCCAACTTGGCCCGGCCTGGCTGCAAGAAGTGGAGAGGAGATGAGATGTGAAGAGATCCTGAGAGGCATCTGCCTGCCTGTTGTGAAGAATTTTTCTGGTGAGAGGAACTGCTACAGACACTAAGGTCAGTGAAGAAGGAGGGGGAAGAGGAATGCTGCTCCTGGCCAAGAATCCCCTGCAGCCTGTGGTGATGACCATGGTGGAGCAGGTTGTCCCTCTGCAGCCCACAGAGGCCCACGGAGGAGCAGAGATTCACCTGCAGCTCATGGAGGACCCCACACTGGGGCAGGTGGAGGCCTGAAGGAGGCTGTGGCCCATGGAGGGCCCGCTGGGACAGCTGTTCTGGGGGGACTGCACCCCGTGGAAGAGATGACCAACGCCGGAGCAGTTTCACAAAGGACTGTGGCCCATGGGAGGGACCCCACGATGGAGCAGGGGAGGAATGTGAGGAGTTCTTCCCCCATGACGAAGCAGCGGCGTAAAACAACGCGTGATGAACTGACTGCGACCCCCATTCCCTCTTCCCCCCTGTGCTGCTCAGGGTGGGGGGGAAGGCAGTAGAAATAATGTTAAGCCCGGAAAGAGGGAGGGGTGGGGGGAGGTTTATCTTGTTCTCTATCTCATTATCCTGCTTTGATTTTAGTAATAAATGAATAGTTTTCCCCAAGTCTGTAACGTTAACTTTAAGGATTTCTCCCTGTCTTTATCTCGAACCTCAAGCCTTTTTCCTTACATTATCTCCCCCTATTCTCTCGGAGGGTGGGAGGAGCGAGAGAGAGACTGCGTAGTCTGGTCCCGATCGGGGCTGAACTACGACATCAGCTCAGCATGCCAGCCAGGTATCGTAGGCTAGGCCAGTCTGGGATATCTGGCTTTTATAAAGCATGTGAACACAAGTGCTATTCAGAGCTCTGTGCTCTGGCTGAGGTCCTGCTATAGGCTCAAATCATGGAGTTTAGAAGAAGAAAAAAAAAAAAAAAAAAAATCTCACAAATATGGTTCTCAAAGTACAATTCTCAAGAAAGAACAGAATCCCCCTCACCATGCCATCACAGCAGCAGGAAGCAGAACTGTATTTAGATGAAGCTACTGCCAGTAGAGGTCAAGGCCCTGTGACCCTACTGTCTAAGCATTCAGGTTTATTTGGGCTCGTTAGCTGTCTGACTTCCACATGCTCATTCACTATGATGAACAGAAACATGTTTTTCCCCGAGGCCCACCTTGTGTAAGCAGTGTTGTAACCTGCAATTCCAAGGACCTGTGCTGGGGAGTAACCCCACATAGCAACAGTAAGACCAGGAGACCAAACACCTGCGCTCCACGTGCACTATCACCCTTGCAAGCAGTGAATTCTAGGGCGTTGTCTCACAGCCACAGATTAAGCTACAACTACAAAAGAAGTGTTATCTGCTTCCACAAACCTGACCAAAGCCACCAAAGTTTAAATAAGACTCAGATCTAATCATGCAGTAATCCGTACTACCAAAGGCTTCACTACCTTCCCAATTTCAAAATATTTATTTTTCTGAATAATAAGTGGCATAGGCAATGAGAAGTGCTGGTGCTCCTTCATATCTCCTCATCAATGGTGCATCCCACCATGCCTTACCCCCACACTGCTAGCAGTACTGGGTGTGCATATTTTCCAAGCAACCCCCAAGCCCTTCTTGAGGGACTACGGGACAGATTCCAAGGTAAAACAACCAAGGGACACTGAGTACAATGAAGGAAGCACAGCTGACCAGCTCATGGTATTTTGCACATGTGTGCGGGAAGAAATGCGTGCACACGTTTTGTAGTCTGAAGTAAGGAAGCCTGGGCACAAACAAGTTGAACCTCATCTTGCATTGAGTTTTCTCTCTCTCCCACCAGTAATTACAACCTCACCTCTACCAATAAAATTTCAAACTTGGACAGTATGTCTGCAGATGGAGCTGTTTCTGAAGCAATCTTGCAGACTACATGCACTGAGCCAAAGAATCCAGCATAAGGTGAAGCACAGGGCACAGGAGGCATCAGCGACATTACAAGGCCTTCGCAAGGACTGCTTCCAGGGCAGCTCCCATGCCATTTCAGTGTCAGGCAACCTTTCCTTCTCCATTGCACATGAATGTTTAAGAGCATATAGCATAATATAGAAATCTACATTCAGAAAAACCATAACTTCCACAGGATGCCATGATTTTAACATTATAATACTTCAATTAAAAAGCCCTGAAACAATTTTTTCTTTGGTTTTTGGTTTGTCTTTTTTTTGGAAAAAAAAAAACAAAACAAACACACACAAACCAAAAACTTCTCTGTATTTTCTTCAAGTTTTCCTACGGAGATGCAGCACCAAAATGCCAAATTTAAGCCTAAGGAAGTTTACTGTTACTAGCTAACTTGTGCAGACCCTTCAATAGTGCCAAGCCATGCATGACCACTGAGCAAGTCTTTTGCACCGCAAATCCAGAGATTTTACTAGCCAAACAGAATGAGAAAAATATCCCTAGACTCCACAGGAAAGAAACAAAGAGACTTTTCAAATACAGCATAAACAATATTTCTTAAAATGCTGATACAGAGTCATCTCCAATCAGATCCCGCATGCAAGACAGTAACTTGGAGCAGAAAGCCCTGAGAGTGAGACAGGAAGCCAACTGAAGATAGAGATCTCATCAACAAAATGTGGCTTTCTAGACTGAATACCACTCACAGAGCACTTCTGTTGGCCTTGATCCCACTTTCACCACCTCCAAAGCAATGCTCCCCAACAGAAATCAGCTTGGTCATTATCAGAGCTAGACTGAACTGGGCTGGCAGTAATTGGTTCCAAATTAAGTGCACAGCATCTCCTTCTAAAGGCTCTATGTTCACTACTGAGATTTACTGCCTGTACCTAAACCAAAACATATATGAAGTTTGTAATCTCTCTTCACCATTAAGACACAAACCACTTCAAAGGCAAACAGAAGACTAGGAACCAGATTCTACTTTGTTTTCCAGAATAAAGCTGGAGTACTAGCGTGCTCCAAAGCAACTTGTGGTTTACATCAGTGTAGGCAAGATCAGACTCCAAACAAGTGTGTGTCACACCACCTCTTCTCGTGGAGGTACACAGTTGAGCATCTGAACTAAATCATATTGTAGACTACACTAGAAAAAGAGCTTCTCTTACAATAGGTGCTTGTAGAATTGCTCACTGCTCCACTCTGTCCAGTTTGCTAGAAAATGAACTCCAATCATCAGTCAACCACTGTTTCAAGTAAACTAAAGCCAGGCATAAACAAGTTTACAGTTAAACAGCTGCTAAGGTTTAAAGATCTGAAGTTTAAACAAAGGCAAAAGCTTCAAGCATCTTCAAACTACAATCACAGTGCACAGCAGGATATTTAGCTCAGGGCATTACACAAAAACTACTTCAAGTCTTCAGTAACTACCCGGAAACACCTCAGAGCATATGCAGCCCTGCTATAAATGTGGTAGCAGAAGGGCAGATAAATACTCTTGGGACTGTGCAGGGTCAAGTGCATGCTGGGTGTTTGCTGCTTCCTAGCAGACAAGCCTGCACAAAATGAAGTCAGCTGTGTATGTAACCTTCTATCACTAAGAAATGGGTAACAATTTAAAGTTGTATTTCTCATCGAAGCAATGCCAAAACTTGCTTTTCCCTGAACATCCAGGGCTTGGAAAAAGCTGCCACTGTTCAGAAGTCTCAGTTGCTCACTTTATTCCTTTGTTCTTACCAAGTTATTTTAAGAACAACTATGAAATTAGGGAATTAAATAGTGGCCCAAATTCCTGATGGCTATAACTCCATCCATTAACATCAGTACTAGGGATCAGTCTGATCCTGAACTTCAGGAACATCTTACCTTCTCCTTTACTAACTTGAATTTCATTCACTGTGGCATTTGGAGCATGCACAGCTCACACAACAAAAACCACTGTGGAAAACTTCACCCTTCCTCATCTTACAAACCAGGCTAACACTGTAGGGTTCAGAAAGCAAGTACTAGACAGGAGGGTCTAGTAGACAACACTCATTTCCTGAAATGCCACCAGATTTGTTTTCCAGCCCTTCTTTACACACCAACCCCCCTGAAAGGCTGTGGTCTAGGCACATATTATCTGAACATAAATAATGCTGTGTACTGGGTCTGGCTGAGATAGGAGTAGTTTTCTTCACAGCAGCCTGTATTGTGCTGTGTGTTGGATTTGTGACTAAAAGTGTTGATAGCACACCGATGTTTTAGCTGTTGCTGGACAGTATTTGCGCAGCATCAAGGCTTTTTCATTTCCCCACTCTACCCCCACAAATAGGCTGGGGGAGGCAAGAGGCTGGGAGGGGACATGGCCAGGACAGCTGACTCAAATCGATCAAAGGGATATCCATACCATGAAATGTCTTGCTCAGCAGTAAAAGCTTGGAGAAATTATGATGAAGGGGAGATGTTTGGGGTTATGGTGTTTGCCATAGTAGTAACTGTTACAGATGCTGAGGCCCTGCTACCCAGGAAGCTGCTGGACATCTGCCTGCCAACAGGGAGTAGTAAATGAATTTCTCTTGCTGCTTTGCTTATGTGTGGAGCTTTGCTTCGCCTATTAAACTGTCTTCATCTCAGCTCCCAAGTTTTCTTGCTTTTGCTCCTCCTATTTCATCCTACTGTAGGAGGATCAGGTGAGCAGTTGCATTGGGCTTTGCTGCCAGCCAAGGTCAATCCACTACACACTGCCAGCCGTTCACCTGTCACCAGGAACAAGCCATCCCTCCAAAGAACCTGCACAGCTGGAGAAAAGCGCTCTCCTCCTCCGGGCCACTAGCCTATGGACCTTGCACAAGTCACTCCTGACATCCTTCATTTCCCTGTATGTCTGCAAGATGAGTATTTCCTCCAAGATTAATAATTTTGTGACAATTTTCACCATCACTGAACAGCCACAGTTCAGCACCTTGGAAAATAACATCCCCGAGCACCTCCAGAGTGTCACACTCCTGCATTTTGCCCTTTATGCAGACAAGACTATTCCAGGCCTGGAAAATGCCACTTGGTCTTATACCAGCAGAGTGCCTCTTCAGACATTTCCCAGGCATCTCCAACACCCGTTACACTTCAAACCAAGCCCATCAAGAGAGGATCTGGAATCCATTTTGTTCAGGAAGAATCTTCCTGCTCAGCAACTGACACAACAAAACAAAGAGGAGACTGCCTGGGCTGTTATCAATCACTCTGCTCAGCCTGCCAAGCACAAGAGCAGCCTGTGTCCTGGATTCAGTCACGTCTAACACTGCAAGCACCACACAGAAAACGTTGCAAGCTGCAGACAGTTGTGCATCAATTTCTAGCTTCCTGAGCATTAAATGCTCACCAGAAGAAAGCCACACTCATTTGTCACTAGCGTGACAATCTGAATCCTATAGTTGTCAATCCTGTATATACTTTAACAAGACACTTAAGAGGTTAGTTTTTTTTTTTTTTTTGCAAAATTGCTGTAATCACATTAAGATCTAGACTTCACTGCAAGCTTCCTGAATTTTCTTTATTGCAAAAGGAACTTATGTCATTAAAATAATAAACTTACAAACCAGGAGTATGATTAAGGGAGACAAAAACTGCTTAGAAAAGCAAGGAAGGGAGAATGGAAATAAAGAAGAGATCAAGAACTGTGTGGGTGGAATTGATGATCCATCAGGCTACAAAACAAGCCTGACAACGTGGAATAAAAAACTGCAGAAAAATCTGGTTTACTAGTTCTGTTCTGGGAAGAAAAAATAAAATAAAATAAACAAATAAAAATCAAGGATGATATTCAGTACTATAAATACAGCTACCAGCAGTCCCTCCAGCTGCTCCAAGAAACATACAAAAATACATAGAAAGGACAAAGAAGTTCAGTAGACGATGTTGTGCTGAATACAGAGAAACATTAGCTCAGTATTACATGCAAGCATTGGAGAAAATGATCTTCCATCTTTCCAGCAAAATGTTCTTTGCTCCCAGAAGAGGTGAGAAGCCAGGCAAATTCTGCAGTCCAAGTATTTCTGCCTCCTGTTACTAATTTGTCCATCACCCACCAGAGTGTCCTGACACCACAGCTGAAAGATCAACATTCCCTACAAAACTGGGGGAACAACAACAACAAAAACCTGCGAATACAGGAGTAGAAATGATTCAAGTGTGAATGGGATGTCAATAGCATGAGAGTCTAGCTATCTGAACCCCAGGAATAGTTACATGAACTCCACTTTTGACCTACTCAACATCTTTCCATCTTCTCCAGGTTTAAAATGATGTTGTTCTAATATGGAAATAAAGAAAAAAGTGGTTTTTATCCCACCAAGAAAAGTCAGAGTCAAGTGCTTGTTTGACTGGTGTGGAGGTGGTAGGGGAAGAATCCACCTCAATTGTTGTATTTCCCTCAATAATTTCCTTGGGTCTTCAAAATGAAGATGGCACCTTAAAGGACATTAGAAACAAATCATGCACAAAAAGCTTACTTGCTCTAAGCTACACTCCCTCACAGATACGGAGCATCCTCCTGCCCATAATGATTTTCAAGGCAATGTGAAGAGGCAGCTGGTAGAGCAGGAAATAATCACCCCCACCAACCCTGATATCTCCTTATTTAATTCTAGGAAGCAAGTACAGAACTGGGTCACTGCTATTCCACAGGTTAACAGTGACATCCTCTGCAAAAGGACTCCTTCTGGCTGTTAACCATCATCTCTCAGCAGCAGCAAGTGCTCCCATCCTACACCTTGTTTCTGACTTCTGTTGAAAAGGCAAGACAAGAAAATGCACAAGAGAACACGCGGCGCATGCACAGGGAACTTCCAACTCACCTACCACTGAGCTCTGAAACACTTCGTTTACTTCAAGCTTATCTTGCCTTCTCTTAAAAAAAAAAAAACCTAAAAAAACCCACAACATTAAGTTGAGTTGGATCTTAGGAGAGCAAAAATCAATTCTCATCTCAGTTGGAAACTGCCTCCTGTGCCTTCATGAGACTCCCTTAATCAGCCTCACTCATCAGCTTGCAGGTATTTTTAAAAATTGTACATGTTACCTCTTGCATCACTCCTGAGAATAATACGCAGAAAGGACTGCCAGTGAGGATGGTAAGTAGTTAGGAGAAGCATGCAAGCACTACCTTCCCCTGCTCACAATCTAAGAGCAAAACAGTAAACCATAAGCCAAAGCTCACCAACAACTTCAGAGGAATCAAAAATGGGTAAAAGTGAATGGTACACCACAGCTCTTGCCACCAGCTAATGTTTCCTGGTTTAAGCTTTTAAAATGCATCATAACAATGCAATTTGAAAAGAACATTTCTCATCAGATAAAAGCCAGTTGGGAAAAACCAGGCTAGAATAGTTGATGGGGTTTCAACAATTGCACTGGCTCTCTCAAGACCACATGCACATCAGAAAAAAAAAAAAAAAAAACACTCTAATCTTGGAGCAAATAGCAAGTGGGAGCTGCTCCTGGCTATAAATTGAGTCCCCCTTTCCACGCAGTTCTAGAGGCTGTTTAAAAGCTCCTATCAGTCCAGACCAAGGTCTGTCCATTAAGTAGGGTTCCTTACAGATAGTCCATCCCATATAAGGCTGCCCACACTACTTCAGACTCACCACATCCTCAGAAATCTTGAAGTATTACCCAGCCTACCAAAACATTACCAAAGGATTTCTTAAGCTGGAAAAAAACTACCTATAGGGCACATCCATGGTTTGTTAGTCAGTGTACTGACAGTACTATTTCTCCTTGCTGTTGCAAGAAAAAAATCAGAGGGAAACAGAAGCAATGAATGCTAACAAGAGGTTGCAGAGAATGGAGAATCTGAACACCATTTTTGCAACAAAGTCCCCCCAAAAGCAGTCTGAAAGGAAGAGCTCTGTCTTGGCAGCAATTTCAATCATATAAAACAGACAACTGGAGGAGAAGGGCAAGGCCAAAAAATAGGTGACATACACAGACACGACCGAGAATACTGCTTATAAACAATCTTTCTTTCTTACTCTCCCTTCGTGCTTGTGGCAGTTTTTTTTTTGTTTTGTTTTGTTTTTAACCTGAGGTTAGGAGAAGACAGGTAGGTAGTTATATTTCCCCTTGAAGCATGAGTCAGCCTTTCCCCATGCAATAGCCTTGGGTGCCAGGAGCTGGAGCGTACAGCAACAGCACCAGAACTCAAAGTTCACCAAAGGTTTGGTCATCTGCCACTTCACATCCACCAGCTGTCTAGCAAACAGCTACAGATACATTCGGAAGATGACAGCTAAAAGTGCTGTGACACTTTCCATAAAAAATAAGGCTGAATTAGAACAGAGACCTGTATGCTTCTAGAGCTTAAAACCAAAGAGTCAAGTGAGGTTTTTTACTCCAAAAAGCAGGTCATGAATCTTGCCTCCCTTTAAGGAATACTAAGGATGCTTAGAAGCCAGAGTGCCTGCAATGAGCTACAGGGGTAAAGAGATCTGACCAGCATTAAAACCTGTCGTAGTTCAGCCCCAGTCAGGACCAGACTACGCAGTCTCTCTCTCACTCCCTCCACCCTCCGAGAGAATAGGGGGAGATCATATAAGAAAAACGGCTCAAGGTTTGAGATAAGGACAGGGAGAAATCCTTAAAGTCACTGTTACAGGCAAAACAGACTCGAGTTGGGGAAAAATACTCATTTATTTCTAAAACTAGCAGGAGAATGAGACAGGGAACAAGATAACCTTCCCCCACCCCTCCCTCTTTCCGGGCTTAACTGCCTTCCCCCCCGAGCGGCACAGGAGGGAACAGGGAATGGGGGTCGCGGTCAGTTCATCACACATTGTTTTACGCTGCTACTCCACCATCGGGAGAAGAACTCCTCGCATTCCTCCCCTGCTCCATCGTGGGGTCCCTCCCATGGGCCACAGTCCTTTGTGAAACTGCTCCGGCGTTGGTCATCTCTTCCACAGAGTGCAGTCCCTCCAGAACAGCTGTCCCAGCAGGCCCTCCACGGGCCACAGCCTCCTTCAGGCCTCCACCTGCCCCAGTGTGGGGTCCTCCATGAGCTGCAGGTGAATCTCTGCCCCTCTGTGGACCTCCATGGGCTGCAGAGGGACAACCTGCTCCACCATGGTCATCACCACAGGCTGCAGGGGAATCTTGGCCAGGAGCAGCATTACTCTTCCCCCTCCTTCTTCACTGACCTTGGTGTCTGCAGCCGTTCTTCACAACAGGCTGGCAGACGCCTCTCAGGATCCTTTTTACATCTCATTCACTTCTCATCTCCTCTCCACTTCTTGCAGCCAGGCCGGGCCAAGTTGGGCCCAGTTGGCTGCCTGGCGGGAGGCCAGAGAGCGAGGCCTGCAAGGCCCACAAGGCTCACGCCTCCCCCTCTCTGCCCCTGCTCAGCTGCTTCACATCTTCTCCTCCCTTCTTTTTCCTGTTTTCCCCTTCTTAAACACGTTATAGCAGAGGCATTATCACAGGACATTCTGCTACCAATTGGCTTGGCCTTGGCCAGCAGTGGGTCCGCCCTAGGCCTGGCTGAGTCCACTGAACAAAGAGGAGCAACTTCTTAGCAGTTTCTTACAGAAGCTGCCACCTTAGGCCCCCTCCTCACCAAACAAAACCAGAACAAAACCTTATGTTACCACAAAACTCACTTGCTGTTTATTCCTGCACTGCATAGAATCAGTCCCCACTCCCACCTCCTCCTAGTGTGTGTATTACTCTGACAAATAGAAACACAAAGGAAGAATAATTGTTTTTTTATATAATAGTTGATCCAAATTTCATTTGACAGGCTATTTTTCTTTCTTCTGGGATCTGTAACACAAGGATGTCTACTTTGCTCTTTATGGAAGAGAATCACAAGAGCCTAACATGCTACCTGGGAGAGACTGTTCACAACCTAGATAGGCTACTATTGTCTAAAAACACTACAGTCACAAAAAAAAAAAAAAAACCCACAAACAACAGAGAGGCTACTCATCTAATGATTACCTAAGACTAGCTGTGATCATCTTTTCCACCTGCCGTAGTGTGATAGTTTCCTTTTTCTCAGGAACATGTTAAGTCATTTGATGGCTTTGGATGCAAGATAAGCACCATCTGTTAATATTACTGAATATATTTAGCTGCTTTTTAACATAGTAAGTCCCATTCTGCAAATAAAATTCACAGAGGTTTCAGCTAGCTTGATCTTACAAGCTCAGACTTTACATCCTTCCTTGGAGAAAATAGTTTATAAGCAATGGATAAGTAAATTAAACTTTTACTATTATCATCTCCCTACCCTCAAGAATAAATATTAGACATATCCTTTTGGTATTGAAGAAGTGGCAAGGATAAGTTTGGGAAAAAAATATTTTAAATGACAGCTGTTCCAGCTGTCTATGCTTGACAGTAGCAGCATAGTGTAAGGACTAAAAGGAGAGCTTCCTCAATAAAGTGAAATCACATATGCAGGACCAGGGTGTTTGTAGAGACAGAAGAACAACCTGCACCTCACTCTCTCCCCCTCATTGAAACAGCACAGCCCAGTATGTGTTACTGTGAAGATGGGCAGTTCTACTATGCACTCCCAAATCATCGGCCCTACACTCTGAAGAGTGACTTTTGTTTTTTTTCCGTTTCAGAACACGTATACAAAAACTAAGCTCCAGGAATATATCAGCCTGCCATCTTAAGACAAATTAAAACCCATGACAGCTCTGTAGTTCTTGTTTACAGGTAGCTTGCTGAATGCATCTGAAAGGTCTGTTTAGGTAGGGGGCTTTTTTCTTCATCATACTATCACAGTAGCAGTTAGAGATGATAGAAGAGTGACAGAAGACAGGATTCAAAGTATAATTTCATTCTGACTAAAGGTTAAGATCCATAATTGTAATGAAAAAGCCCAAATCAAGCTCTGAGCTAACCAGCTGTTTACGGGAAAGCACTTTCCTATTAATAAGCTTAACCAAAAAATACAACCAGGTAACGCTCAAGCAGGCGCACTGTCATAGCCAGCCATTAATCAGTACGTGTAAGTGTAGTGACTTTGCAAATGTGGGTTTGCAAACTGACCTCCAAAGTTGGCGAGCCGTCCAATCCTTGTGACCGGAACCTTCCTCTCCCGGGCCCGCTCACTGAGCTGCAGCAGGAAGAGGGGGAAAAGGAAAACAAAACAAAAAGAAATCCACAAATGAACTGGGCATATGGTCAGATACCTGCAAATTCAGAGTGCAACTTTGAAAGCACTTGAACAACTCCATGCTACAGAAAGCTTTTCTTGAACACAGAGTCTTAGATATGTTGAGAGATTTTCAAGTGAACACACTGCAGAACAGACACACCATGAACTGAAACACACACTAAGCAAGAGTGGACAAGGCAGTGGAAAAGATAGAAAAGCTCACGCCCGTGTTTAGAAACCCCATTTTCACTTCCACTTCAGCAGCCCTTATATTTTGAACCCGGAGAAGCAGCACAATGCCAACCCAACCTCCCTTCCACCCATGGAAGTAAAACTCATAGAAGCTTATCTGGTTCACAGTACTGTAGATAATCCCTAAAAACAGGGATGAAATACAGACTCTTCATTACTGTAAAATGCATCAATAAATACATCAAATCCTCCTAGTTCAGTGAATGAAAGGAGAGCTCCTGTTAATATAAAGCTGAAGTCTAACCCTACATATACTTTTTAAACATCCTCTCGCATCAGAATATCTGATATAGAGGGGGGGCAAGTGTGAAAGGAGAGACTGAAAAGCTATCAGAACAAGCATCACAGAGATCAGAGTTAATGAGCACTGACACTTCCCTCTTTTGCCTCCACAAAAGGAATAGCAGAAAAGGAAGAAATTACAGAAACACAAGAGAAGGTGAGTAATGACAATCCAGTATAGAACCATAGTACTGGGAAGCCTTAAATTAAAAAAAAAAAAAAAACCAAAAACATACCATCTGTTTGTAGGGTTTCTGCTCTGAACCTGCTTTGGCCTGTCTGGCTTTATCAATATCTTCAGCTGTTAATCCACTAACAGAGGAATGATCTTGGTGAAAAGCCCTATTTTGTCCAAAGGCAGCAGCAAAAGGATTTCCAGGGTCCCTAAAGCCTCCAAATAACCTTGCATCCATTTTGGGCGGGAAAGGCTTCTGACCCATGCCAGAATCTCCAGTCTCACCAGCACTTTTAAAAGGTCCGTTCGTAGTGTAAGAGTAAGCAGGGCCTTCACTGCTGTGTTCGTGAGGCTTGCCGGGGGCAGTGGAGAAGTCCATTGGAGCATCTGTCGGCTCTCGAGCTGAGAAGTCATAGTCTTTCCCAAAATCCTCACTGAGATGAGTTAAGTTCTCCTGCTGTTTGCCTAGTTCCTGAAAACAATAATAGAAATACTTTAAGAAGAGAACTTAAACTTGCTCCCTACCCATCTGTGGTCCTCAAAGACAGGCATGCAGCTAGGCTGTCACGTCTCCACAATAAGTAATTTGTGGAGACTGGCACTGCAGACATTCACAGTAAGAGAGAGGAAAAAAGGAAGAGACACTGAGGATGCCTGGGATCACTGGCAGTCTTTCAAGCTCACTGATGGGACAAATTCTTTAATAGCTTCTCAAATACCCGTAACTGGAGACACCTTGTTCTGCATACACTGCCAGGAAGGGTCACTAACTGTGGAGTCCACTAGAAGCAATACACTGCTCAGAAACAACAGGTGATGGGAGCTGCAATATCACATAAGATATACTTAGGAGGGATAACAAAAAGCTAAACCTCATAATATTCAGTTTTTACACCCACCGTGCTCACTCCTCCTATTCTGTCCCTAATCTGTCAGCACTTTCAAGCCCAAAGCTACCCAAAGCAATACCAAATATCTACTTATAGGCAAAGTAAGCTCAGCCTTCCATGGCCGTGACATTATTCAGTGACTAAACTATGGCAGGGTTTGTTGTCATCCCAAAGTAAATATAATTCTGTGCTTGAAGCGAGGGTAGCAGCATCAGACACAGCAGCACTCAAGGCACGCTCCTCCTGACAGTCTTTTCTGTTCTGTCCTGAGCTGCAAGAGCTGCCCCACCAAGGCCAGATATTTCACATCATTTTTCAATATAGAAATAAAAAAATAAATGGGAAAAAGTCAGCAGCAGAACACGATCTCCTATTTACTTCTTACTTGACATATTCCAGTTACCCATCTCAGCAGCAGCGATACCATGGAAGAACTGATGACTATTACAGTCAATCAATAGGATTTTAAATGCTGCTGCAGTCAGGCAAGTAGGTAGCATATTTTAGGCTCTTTCCTAAACGCTAATTACATTTCCCTTCCTTACAGAAAAAAAACAGAGCATGGTCTTTCCTGTTATTCAGCAGGTCTCCTGCTATTCTGAACCTCAAATTCACAGCGGGTGGGAGAGTATAAATCTGTTTACAAATGGGCACTGTGGCTATAGTACTGACTGATGATTTCAAGCAAGAAGGCCTCTCTACTTCCATACTTAAATTTTAAAAAGCATATCAGACAGCCAAAACCCTGCCATAGATCAAGAGAAGTGAAATATAGCCACTTAACTTAAAAGCTTTCCTCCCTTCAAAACTGAAAACGTTGTAGCTTCAGAGTACAGATTTCTTACGCAGCCCTGCTTTGGCAGCACCTTCTCATGCAACTGATTTACGGAAGGCAGGGCAAGTGTTCTGCAGGGGTGCTTGTGGGGCCTCTCTTGTGCAGAGATACATGCACAGAAACAGATCATCATCTCTCTCTCCTTGGATGCAAAAGGAGGACAAAGGCAAGGCAAAGCACTATCCCCATAAACACACACATACTTAGGGTATTTCTATTGCAAGCCTAAATAGAACCAAGGAAACACAAGCCCAGATTGCAGGAGCTATAGACTTCCATGACAGTCTAAGCTCATTGCATAAAAAAAAAAAAGTCAAACCTCACTCATTAGTTTCTGCTTCAAAAATGATGATCTGAGCTACACTGCCTTTCTAAAGGATAATAAAGGATTATAATTTTTGATTAAGAGAAGTTCTTTTCCTCAGGCAAGCCTCACGTGTTCAAGACACAGCAACACAGCAAATGTGAAGCTCTTATAAATCCATCCCTATGTCGGGTGACAGAAGCTGCTGCTTAGGATTAAGAAAAAAAAAAAAAAAAAAAAAAAAAAAAGAGAAGAGTCTGGATTTCCTTATGTTCCTCACTGGAAAATCAGTTCTGAAAATCTAGCCTGCGCTTTAAGTGATGAACATCCAAACACCTGACTCTGAGCCATTCTGAAAAATATCATATGTACCAATTCCGTCAAGAAAGGCAGCAGCAGAAACAAATCCAACTCACTCTAAAAGAGCTGGTTCACTTAGTCAAAGGAGAGGTAATCAATGACTGAAGCTTAAAGGTGACTTTAAATAACAAAGCTGCTGGCCAATCTTAGCAATAGCTTGGTCTTTGACAAGTTGAAATGAACCCAGCACTTCTCCTTTTCAGCATGTCTTAAACACTCAGCAATAGAAACAGAAACACTCTGCAGTAACATTCTCCTGTCCTTCCTGCCCAAGCATCTACTGCACACCACAGAAATCCTGGAGAATACCCAGAGCATTGCAACATCTGTATTATTGATCCAGCACTTGAGAGCTAGGTTCTAGTTCACGATGCAAGTTCCTAGCCACTCTCATGACAAAACCAGTAAGTATCTAGAGTTAAAGCAAAACATCAGACTAGACTGCGCACAAAGAGCTTTGCTTACCTGCATTTTCCCCAAGACAGAACTGAACCGTTCTTCAGCAGAGGCCTGGAGAGTCCTTGCAATGGTAACTGCATCACCCCCAAGGAGCACCTGCCGCAGCTGTCCTGCTTGGGTTTCTAGGACTGCTTTACTAAGCTTCGTCAAGCCTTTCACGACCATGATGGCATCACCCGCCATAACTGATGTCTTTCTGTGCTGAAAGATAAAAAAGAAAGAAGGAGGAAAAAAAAAAAAGGAAGAAAAAAGGCAAGAGGTCAAGGAATATGTTTGCAAACAGTTTCAAGTCACTTAAGAGCCAGTGGCATATCCCAATCTCTTTCTCCTTTGGCAACCAGCCACCACGGGAACTTGTTTCCAGCTCAGATAGCACACAGGCCAGCTTGAATGACAGCTAGTTAGCTGACCTTACCAGGCAAAGCGAGGACTCTCCTTATGACCGTTCATGAGTTCGGATAACGTTCCGGGACTCCACACAAATATTCAAGTTACCATTGATCAGGGGAAGCAAAGCCAGGTAAGCGTCAGTAACAATGCAAAGATGGTCTTGATTCCTTCCAAATGTTTAAAAAGGATTAAAAGCATTAGCATTTGATCTTTGATTATTATCAGGGTCTGGAATATATTTCCAGTGCCTGATCCCACAGATGAAGTGCACTGACAACTGTCACATCCCACTCCTGCCCTGGAGCTATATGCCTGCTCATTTTACATAGCCAAATTTCTTCACCCTCACATCAATGAGTAAGCTTTGTCTGTCCTTCAAGGGCAGTCTCCTCAGCCCTCAACTTCTAGCTTACTCCGCTACTTTTAATTGGAAACTGAGGTATGCTCAAAGCACCTACCTACCACAGCATTTGCTAAGTACTGCACTACAGTGCTAAATTTTTTACTCAGTTCTTCTTCCTGTTCAACAGGCACTCCATGTGGGATTCATAACAGTTTGTGCAATTTCAGTGTCTTCAAATACAAACCGGGTACTGTAGGATGCAGGATGGAGCACAACTGAGAAGAACAAGTTCCACTGCCTCCTTTGTCTCAGCCTAGAACCAAGCTCAGGCTCAGGACACTTGCTCTCCTACATCACTGTGGTTCACTTAAAAGAAAATAAGGAGTGGCTGGGATACCAAAACCATTTTGCAAACGAGATTTTTGCCTGCCTATTTCACTCATCTCTCAAATGTTTAAAGCACAGTCAGGGTCATGGTTGCAGGGCTGGCTCAGTTGCATGTCCTCCCACCTTTACTGACACAGAAGATGGAGACATACTGTTGGTATAAGATGCTGCCCAAGGTTGGGAGAGCGTAAATCTGTTTAAGGTTCAACCTTAACCATAGAACATTCTCTGTGATGATCTGGAGAAATAAATTTCTGGCTGCAGTAGGTACCAAGCACTACGAAGGCCATATATTTGTTATTTCCTTGGTAGGCACACAAGCACCAATTCATTTTTAGAAGATAACCTATCAACATTCACATATCCACAACTGTAAATGTTAATACACCGAAAGAGTACAAGTGATTGAGTCAACAGTACACACGGCATTACGCCCTGCCGCAGACCACAAGCAACGGTATCCAGCAAAGCCTGTCTCACAAACGTCTGCTGTATCAGCCATGCAGGAGAAGCATGGGCTTTCTGGATAAGTACACAATTCTGCTGCAATCACACCGGAGACGCATGGATTACTACAGCTGAATTTCAGAAGCAGATTATTATGTAAACGCAGGGTAAATCCTGGTTACTGGAGCATTTGTTCAACAACTGTTAATCAGTGATCAAGATGAGGAACCACCTCTGCAGGCAGGAAGCGAGTATTATTCGCTACGTGCTTTAAGCGTGGCTGTTGGAAGCGCGAGCAAGTGGTCGCAATGAATCCGGGCTTAACAGGTTAGCTGTAAAAATAAAAGTCAAGTCTACTCAGGTCATTATGCTGTGGTTATTTTACAAGACCTATCTATATACTCCAGACCTGTAAGAAGTGCTACTTCTGAACCTCTCCAGAGTTTAGTGACTAGGGTTGGTTTTAAAATTGCGTAACGTACTGTTAAACTTGAAAGCTGCATGTCAGGTAGGGAAACGTACTCTGTCAACAGGAGGTTTTTTTTCTGTGCCCCCACATCTTCACCCTGGAAATTTCCACATGGATCTCCCTCAAAGCATTTGCAGGCGGTCCCTGCAATTCAGAGCCACACAAAGAAACCAACCAACACCACAGTACTGTCCCAGCTGAACTGAGACCATTCAAAGGTTGCCACAACTAAGGAATAAGTGCTTTTGTAGTTGCAGGTATTAGAAGCACAGGAAAACTTGAATGTGAAAAGTTCATTCCCTCCCTCCCAAGGAGGACAATAAACAGTAATGCAATACAGATCAGTGTACGCTCTGACAACCCGCACACACTTTTAACAGGGATTCTTTCTAACCAACAATACTAAAAATCATATCCTCCTTCCATGCAAAAACAGCTGAAGGGTATCTTGAAGTGACAGTTATTATACACTAAATGTGCATAAAAAACCCAAACAAACAAACAAAAAAACCACAACAATCTTCCAACAAGATTTCAGGGAAGCTAATGCAACCACAAATGGAAAACATACATTGCACAACGTGTGCTCAACCGCCCTGCTGCTAAAAATATCAACAAGCAAAGAGGACCAACTGCCCTTTACAAGTTTGGCTATAAAAGACAGCGCTGGGCACTTGCTGCCGATATCTTTCTGACTTCCATGCTATCACCCTCACTTTCCTCTGCACAGCAGTTAAAAGCACCTAGGTACCATGCAAGTGGTTTGTTAGCTCAGAAGTATCAGCAACAGCATACAGCACTGCCAAAGGACAGGCTATTTATTGTAACAGGCCATTCATCCCAGGACTTTGCTGAACTACAGGATCCTGTGGAGCAAACACAAGCCTACAGGCAACTGACTTGCTGTTTTCAATGATCTTTCAGATTCTCTGCAAGTAGCTCACAGACCCAAGTGGAAACCACAGTACAAGCACAAAGGCAAGGTATGGTTCAATAAGGACTTCAGAGGTCAAACCCAAGGAGAGTCACCAACAAATAAAGCCTGGGAAGAATGTATTTTCAGAAGCAAGCCCATACTCTTGCTTTTTAACAGAACTGTATCTGTAAGCCATCTCCTTCTGGTTCCTCATCTTTTGTATACCAAGTCCTCACCTTTAACAAAGCACAGTCAGGAAAAAGCAGAGGAAACAGAAATAACTATATTGCAAATTTTAATCCTTTGCCAATAGCCACCAGCAGCAAGAAAACATCCAGGTAAAGTCTGCACCCATCATCAAGCAATATGAAGGTGGGAGCTAATAAGTGCAATGAGAACTGAACTGATACTGGAGGCATTTTCCCTAAGTGGAAAAAATCCTAGGTTATCTAGTTTTGTAGACCCTACCTTTAGTAAGACATGTCAGTTAGTTATCCTGGGGAGGCCATGGAAAGGCAGAGACTAACAAGGTTATCACAACCAGAAGGGGAAAGCATGAAAGAAAATAAATTATAGATAATCAAGAAGGGAAAAGACTATATACAAAAAATAACCAATAATTAGTAGAATTACCTTTTTTCTTCAATGAAAAAGCAGTAAGAACAAGCAAAGACAAGAGACATGAAAACTGAAAGACAGAGGAAGCACGCACTTCCAAGGAGAAGACTGGTATGTGTCCCCAACAATACACTCAATACCCACTGCAGATAGTGGGCAAGGGATTTTTTTTTTCCCCTACAGTAAGTTCTATTCATACCATTACTAAATCAATCAACAAACAGCATAAGCAAGCTCTATCAAAAACAGATTTTAAGCGTGGTTTCAAACAGAATGTACAAAGTCAATATCACACTTGACTTGTCTCCGAAGGACTTGTTATCTAGCGCTAGCAAAGCGGGGCACTTCCTGCACAGAGTACAGACAAGTTGGTCATATCTACACAAGCTGTCAGAGCGCCTGCTAACCTGGACTGAAGGGGGTTGACAAGTGTCAGTCATGAGCTATTTTCCAAGAATAGGCAGGGTCACAGTTTTTGCTTGGTGAACTTTCCACAGTTGAATGAATCTGGAAAATCTCCACACCTTCTAGCATGAGGAAGCTAGAGCCAAGTCATCCTTAGACACCAGGCAAGGTCCATGCAGCAGGCAGAGGGGATGATATAGTTTACCTCCCAGTGTGGCATCTCACCTATCTCCTGACACTGCACCAGATTTTGAACCCTGTTGTAGTGACAAAACTAAATCCATGCCTGGGATGCTCCTATGTCCAACAATTATCTGCCTCGCAAGCCACTGTCCTGCAGTGACTAACTGCAGTGCGTTTCCTCCCTTCTTCACCATGCCAAACTACTGGACTGAAGGTTTAAACAAGTATAGCAAGACACTCAGCATATCAGAGGCCAGTAACAGAAACACAAAGCATCACAACAGGCAACAGAAATTCTTATATTTATACTGTTTTCACAACACATCCCTCCATTCATTCCTCTTCTCTTCCACATGCTAGCACATGCTCCTGCAGACACACTGACCAGCTTCTGACTCTGTGTGCTTTTTTCCAGATGCTTGCACAGTCAAAAACCTTACTCAGGTATACACACACGTGTCTATACACACACATATATAGAACGGACCAAGTTTAAACACAAGGAGAGTTCTAATCCTAAAGAAAGATACCAGAAATATTTTTTCCATGTTTTCTGTGCATGACAGCACATCTCTTTCAATGTGAGGGAATTACTTCTACCATCAACAGTTTGCTGTCCACACAAGAAAGAAGCCTATCTCCTGCTGAATAATTAAAATACAAAACAGAACCCCAGCAGTTCTACAGTAGCCCACATCCCTTCTCTCAGGTCTCTAGATAGTTTTAGTTGCCTTCTTTATCTCCAACTTCTCTTTTAAATAAGACAAAAGTAAAAAAATATTACAGCTGGACAAGTAGTAAGGCAAAAATCATGCTTACAAAAGAAATTTAAACAGTCTCTATGCCTTCCCTCTCTTCCTACTACCCATTATCACAATTACTGTTAATCTTAGTTGTATCTAAACAAGGACTATAACTCTGGAATCAGGGTTATAGCCACTCACACCGTAGTGAGTGGGGCAACAGTATGAAATAAAAATAATAAACACCACAAACAAGATACAGATGACTAGGTATTCAGCACATTTGTTCCGTGGCCATAAACCAGTAGACCAACTTCAAAATAAGCATTATTCATTAAGCTGTTCTGTAACCGATCTTTTTCATTTATGTGTGTTGCCATACCAACCCTTTCACATGATCCTTTCACTCATGCCTTTTTTGGTTCCATCACACACCTCCCTACCAGTTCCCTTTGTACCAGATTTCCAGGCCTCTACCTAGACATACTTTCATTAGCTGGATTCCTTGGGTTGCAGCTGACCCAAATTTCAACCACACAGGGCACAGAACAAATTGCATTTTAAAAGGAGAAAGTTCCCATCATCCTTTAAATCAAACTGAAAATCACCTTGCTTATCCTTCATTCTTCCCCCTCCCCACATCTCCCACACCCTGTAGCTCCAAAAAAAAATATCTTTAAAGATCTGGCCTACAACAGAACTCAGGACGCCAATATTTGAGTCCTGCCCTGTGGCTTTGGCTCAAGCTTCCTTAAACTGAATTCATCAGGTCTCCAAAAGCTGCTCTAAAACTCTCCTTACACAAAGCAGCTTGCCAATGCCATTTAAAACAAACACCTCTGAAGGGCAGGCGGAACTTGTTTACTCTCTAATCGTTATAACAGCAGCACACACACTGATAGGAGTGGGCTGCTTGGCAGGCAAATGCATCTTTCCACCAAAATTCAGAAGGCTTAACAGTCATTTTCAGCAAATGACAGCTAGTTCAAAACCCAGTATGAACAATTTTCCCCATAAATGGCTTGACACACAACACAAGAGTGAAAAGAATGCTTGGACACTTTAAAAGTAAGCACAGTCTGCTTTATTTTAGGCACAGATACATCGATGCAAAGTGAATGCTCTGGACGAACGGCTCTATTTACTTCTTTCTGGACTGTGTCTGAGGACATGCGAAAGCACAGTCACAGCCCACGTGCCTGGAATTAACAGAGCCTCTTTCTACCCTGGCCATGGATCTAGAAATAATTCACTTACAATTAAGATCCTAGTGGGAGAACGCATTCCCTCATTACAGGCCACTTCCTCTGCTGATATGCCTTGACACAATACACTAATAAATTCTGTCCCGGGCACACGTTGTTTCCCATTACACTGAGGTAGATCCAACTCACTCACTTTTCCCTCAAGAATTAGTTCTGTGCCTCCTCGGGAAAGAAGTATTTGTAGTTGGGGAATTAAAAAAAGTTCTATTTTTCTAATTTGCAGAGCAAAAAGATTTGGGCCATTGGGCAGATGTTTCAATCTGGACTTGTATTTATACCTAACATCCTATCTTTGTATTACTTACGTTACAAAGAAGAAAGGGAGAAAGAATAAGAGGAGAAGGAAAAAAGAAGGGTTTTTTTTTCTGTTTATGCACTGGGCAGTGCTTAGAACAAGCCATTGCACTGCATCCTCTGTAAGGCTCAAAAGCTGCAGGCACAAGTGTAGCTTTAAGTCACATTAATAATTCTGATCACTTTAGTCACAGAATTTATTGGGGATCTTTCATCCAGCAACAACGACAATAGTATATTAAAATCAAAATGGAGCTTGACCACAAAGCACACAGATTAACGTGAGATTCTGGCAGATGCAATTTTTGAAGCATATACTTAAGAAACGGAACTACTACAACCTGAATTTACACCTTTATTTGGGTTTATGGCAAATTTACACGAAAGCACAGTTCACCAGTTCCAACCAAGTCATCCCTCTGTCAGTGTTAACACACAGCATCACTTTAAAAGACAAATCCCCCACATCCACAAGGAACAACTCTAACCAGCGGTATTTATAAATAGATTACACTAAGGCTGTGCGCTGATCAAATCCAAACATTGCACTTCAAGCAAAAACTAAACATTACAAACATCTCCCCCAGATTTGCAGAGCAGCTCTATGCTCTCTCAGAGTCACTTCACCAATTAGGGCAGAAGACACCACTACAGCTCATCAGAGAGGGTCTCTGATGCACAGGGAGCCAGTCCCCGTCTGATTCACGGCTCCGTAGCATTAAGTTCTCCACAGGGAATCAACAGAGCTCTCCACTGGTCTCGTGCTCTGAACCAGAATACGAAGTATAAGTGAGGGAGGTTATCAGTTTCCAGTTTGGTTTGTTTTGGGGTTTTTTTGTTGGTTTTTTTTTTTTTGGCATACACTGTTATGTTGTAACTGTTTTTATTGGAAGTTTTAACTTTCTGAAAGCACACTGAGTCCAATTTGGGAATTGGAAACTGATAAAAAGCTATGCCTCACAAAAAACAAGTGCAGATTCTTTTAGATTCAAATCCACCATTACTTAAGGCAAAATTCTTGAGCAAAACAGCAGGTCTTCCTCTTGCATTTAAAGATATGTCACTCTTCACTCATAGAGCTCAAAAAGCTAAAGAAAAGGAGACAGATATCAAAGTTCTCTACTTTAGAGAGGAGAGAACAAGTAACTTACAGCTCTCTCTGGAGTACACCGATCCTTACAGCACACAGTTTATACCTAAGTGTCCTTTAAATATCCACCCCATAGAGCAAAAAGAAACAAGGATTTATAGCCAGCTTGCTGACTGTCTTAACAGTATATTGTTAACAATCATATCTAAATTATTAAATGCGGCATCAGTAAAGGTTTCTAGTCAGAACCTTTCTAATTATAACCTTCTGGAAAACTAGACACACCCTATAACTGCACCATACATCTGTTTTCTTCAGATGTAAGAAGCTATTTTCCTTGTTATCCTTTTTGTACACTGGGACAAAACCACGCACACTATGTTGTGAGTCACTGCTTCGCAACGTAAGCGGTACTCCATGGATGTCCCTCCAGGTGGCACACACACATCCTCTGTTCAGATGGTGAACATAACCCTTCTGTTATCATCATGAACAGCAGGTCAAACACCACAGCCTACCGCAATTGATCCCGCAGGTGGACATGTCTATATAGATGCCATGCCTTTTAACCTTGCCCTGGAAGCTACGCTAAGTTCAAATTTAGTAACTTACAACACATACTAGTCTATTCATAGCCCCCTTACATACTGGCGTCCTAGCTATGGAAGTTTTCTTTTTTCTGGCTGTGCCAAAACCTCCCTGTAAGATGAAAAATAGGATGCAAGGAGACCATACGCAAAAAAAAAAGACTAATTTGAGATGACACAAATTGATCTCTGAGCTGAAGAGGAACATGGTCTACCAGAACCTACAGTTCCTGTACCACAGCTCTGCCACAGTCCTGAGACAAGTTATTTGTGTCGATTCCTACTCAGAGAGGCATCTTTGACAGAGCAATGAGCTCTGCATTTCTCATAACTTACTACTAGATCTAATCTGCAAGCTCTCATGCCTGACTGCAGAATCTATAATCTACAATTATTTATGCTGTCTCTGTATAGATTTTGTAAAATCATATTCCATATAACATAAACATTGTTTTTTACCAACCTGAAGAGCCAAAGCTTTAAGCAACTTACATAAGTACCTTTGAAAAATCCAGACCTCCCAGAACAACTTCTGAATGACCATGCTCCACAAAGCTTTGCTATGCAATATAAAATTCTAGGCTTACCAATTTTAGAAGAGTTCTCGAAAAGAAACACTCAATTCACTCACAGCTTGGTACCCAGTCATTCATCCTTCCACCTGTTTCTCAGTCCTGATTATTCTCTTGATGAGCACTTTGACCATATCAAGTCAAGATGAAGATCTGATATTCCCAAGAGGCACAGTTCAGATTGCAGAAGAGCTGTGAGGTTGTAGAACACTATGCCAACCCCTTTTATAGTACGTTTCTTCAGCACATCCAAAAAAACCAGAGTACACAACTGGTTAAAAAGGAGACATTAAAACGCTACATAAAGATCTAATCTACATACAAAACCAGGACAAATTGTAGAGGCAAAACAAACACAGTAAAAAAACATCACAAGTGGAAGCTATCACCTGCACAGCACAAAAGAGCTCTAGGACCACTTAAACCACACACCGATCTTCTTCCGTGGTGTCTCTACATACAGAATCTACCTTGTCTTTAAGAAAAAGACATAGTCTTATGCAGTTTCCGGGGAGGGGCGGGATGACACACAACTTATTTTTTTTAATTCTGTGTACGTGCATAGACTTGTTTAAGGCATATCAATCTGTGAAGTTTCCAGAAGCCAGCTCCATGGATTGACAGCTAAGCTTTTCAGAGCAACGAGCCTTACTTTCTGCATTGTCAGAAGCACAGAACACTTCGGATACTAAGTAACCGAGAACGTCCGGTACTTCATTTATCTCTACACCTCCATTGACCGACAAAACACAAAAGTCATTACAGTAAGGTGCAGAAACACAATTGTGAAAAGAAAGGGCAAAACTTGTGTATCTTGTTATTTCCCGGTCTTTCTCACCAGCTTAGATTGGTTTAACTTGGCCATCCACTGTAATTGAGGGAGGGGCGGGGGAGGAGAGTGGTAAGGAGGAGGGAACAAAGCAAGTGGCATCTAAAAATCTGAGAGCATCTTTGAATCTAAAGATAGGCACATGTCAATAAAGTAAAAGAGCTTTTACCGCGGGGTGGGAAAGCAGACACTGACTGAACCCCCTCCCTCAAACTACTGTGCTTTACTGTTAGCTTGCATTTTGGCTCCTTATGCAAGTAACTTATTTTCTTCTTTAGGTACTGAAGGAAAGCACGCACTCAGAGCAGGCAATACCGTACGCACTTCTAGAAAAAACATGGAGAGAGAAGCTACTCTTCTCCCACAGATGCTCCGCCCAGCACACACAGCTCAGCAAGTCAAAAAGCCTCCTCTTCCAGACTCCTCTCTTAAACAGTTTTAGAGGGAGAAAGCCAGCAGACCTACATACACACAGGAGACTGGATACCTAAATACTGCTTCAGGCTCACTATCTCCATCCTAAGCTGGACTGTTCCCCCATCAGTACAGATACATTTAAGGAATAAGAGAAATGCTTATTCATGCATCAAAACCTGAGTCCTGAGATGCATTTAGCAAGCCAGCTGGGCCAAAGAGGCTATACCCTGCACACTGACACAAAAAATAAGAGACATGAGCCACCCCTAGCATCCTTGTTAAAAAAAACAAAACAAAACAAAAAAAAACACAACAAAAAAAAAAACACACACACAGGAAAAACAATCCCTAGCATCCTTGTTAAAACAATTTTTTAAATTGTTGTAAAACCAAACCAAATAAAATCTTTACCTGAAAAAAAAAACCAAACTTCAAACAAAACCCCTCTGTCACCAACCAACCAGTTTAACACTGGGGAAACTATGAAGTGGGAATTCAGCTACTGTCCCTCTTCCCTCAGTTTCCAGAAAAAAATAATATAACCTGACAACAGGGTGGGAAACAACACATCACCACTTGCCTGTAAAAGGACTACTGGAGGACTAGAAACCAAAAAAAGTTCTGTTCTTGCTGCATGGATGCAATATGAGCTATTATTAACCTGCTCTAAATATTGCAAATGAAATAACCAAAGCTGCATTGCATAGCACAGAATTCTCCTTGACAGCAATGAAACAAGGTGATCAACACTCAGATGGTAAACATGTAAGGGAATTCTCCACATCTTCTGACCTTTTCTTCTCCTTATCACATCACTTTATTTTTAAAAGGGAGACACTGTCAAAGCACAGCAGGACACCTATTTTTTCCCCCCACCTCTTGAGTAAGACTGGACAACATACAACTGTTTATTCTGAGCGTATCTTATTCAAGGTTACCAAGGTCATTGCTAACTAACAGCAAAGAAAAAACATTTACAAAATACAGAAATAAACCTGCTGGTCTAAGAGCAATCAGATTGCAGCTAAACTGCAACTGCACATGAACTGCAGCTAAACTTCTCCTTCTGATGATGCATGAAAGAGAGACAAGTTCTTTATTAAATGCAAGACCATCAATATTCTGTTTGAATGCCAATCTGCTTTCAGCCTTTTAACTCGTAGCAATTTCTGAATCCCTTCGGAAGTCTTTTAGTAAGCTACTGTTGACTTTGACAGGTATCCTTCTGCACCCAGTACTAAAAATTATTTTGCATATGCTCAAAGAATACACCCCAGTTCAGTGAAACAATCTAACTTAAAGACAAGCAACTTCAGAAATAAAGTTCAGAAGCTGTTAGGTTAAATCTTTTTAGAAAAAACAATACTTTGAATTATTGAAAGAAGAGTCTTTTATTTCCTCTCACATTTTTCTTCGCCTAAACGCTAAGGAAAAAAAAAAAAAAAAAAAGTCTCCTTCATTTTTATTAAGAGTAGCTTTCTAACTTGTTTATTTTTCATAACGCTTACTGCAAAGTCTGGATTTTCATCACACGGAGGGAATGCAGAGGAGAAGCTCCCCACCTACATTCCTGCTGGGTGGGACATGAGCGTGCTGGGGTATCAGAAATAGCGTTATTACATAAGATAGGGTTCTGCAGAAATTAGGATGGTCCGTAACTACGAAAGCAACATTATACAAGCCAAACTTTTCTATCTGTAGTTAATTTACAGGTGGTTTGTTCAGTGCCTGTTTAGAACTAAGCACCTCCCCGTTAATTCCTGATCGCTTTGTTACAGAGACTCTACAACCCTGTTAGCTTGTGAAAAGTCAGGTTATTTCCTCGGGTGCTTTACCAGAGCCTGGGGTCTCACGGTTTCTTCCCCCGCCTCCCCACTTCAGCCACCAGCAAGCTCAAAACAGCCAGCAGATTTATTTTACGCCCGTCTTCAACCAGGCACCCGGCACGGTCCCAGGGACAGAGAGCAGCCAAGGCTCCACACCGGAGCGGCCCGGAAAGCCAGCAGATGCTCATAGCACAGGACCAGACCCTGCGCTGCCTTCGGGGCGTCCCTGGCAAGGGGTGAGGTACGCCCTGCGGAGCGGGAAAGCAGATTCCACCCTAGGCGATTTTCGGCGGAATACACAGCCCACCTTTCTGGAACGTCTTGCGGAGCTGCTCGGGCGAGCCGAGGGGCACCCTCCCCTCCCCGCGGGACGGCACTGCCGAGCGAGGTCCGCCCGCCCCGGGGCACAGGCAGGGCCCCCGCCGTCCCCCGGCGCCGACGGGCGGCAGCACCGCGGCCGGACCCAGCCGTTGCACAAGGCCTGGATGGCGCGCGACCCGCTTTGGGCAACGGGCTGGCCCCGCACCGCTCGGTCCCTCGCCAGGGCGGCGGAGGGCCCGGCTGACCGGCCCCTGGACCCCCGAGGCTGGACCCGGCGGGCGCAGCCCCGCTGCTCACAGCCCGCGGCGACGGCTCCGGAGCGGTGCGGCCTGCCCCGGCCGTAGCACAGCGACGGCAGCGCCCGCCTGCTGCCCGGGTCCAGCCCCGCGGGGCTCGGGCGGCCGCTGGCACCCCGCCGCCATTGCCCGCCAGACCCCACACACGTCCCCCCAACGGGGACCGGCGCCCCGGCAGAGCGACCCCCCGGGCCAAGCGGCCGCGCCCCCCTCCCCGCACAGGGCACAGGCGCCCTCCCTGCGGCAGCCCCGCCACTGCCCACCTCCCTTCCTGCATCGCATCGCACCACCGCACCGCACCATCGCTCCGCAGCCCTGGGTACCCCGCAGCCCCTTCCCCTCTGCCGCCGTGACCGCTCCCCGTACTCCGGCCTGGCACCCGGACCAGACTGGCACAGCCTGACCGCCGCCGAGCCCGGCTTCGCCCTGTCGCCACCGCCGCGCTGCTCACCTGGCCGCCCCAGCCCCGCCGCCGCCGCCGCCGCCGTCCCGCTCCGCTCCGCTCCGCGCCCGCCACCCGGGCCCGCGCGCTTGTTTACTGCCCCGGCCACCCCCGGCCGAGACCCGTCCTCACGCCCCGCCCCCGAGGCCCTCCCATTGGCTCCTCCTCTGGCCCCGCCTCCACACCTCGGCTGAACGGCCGCCGAGGAGCTTGCCGAGCCCGTGTGCCCAGTGCCCCCGCCAATGGCAGGAGGGCTCGGGCTGGCGCGCCGGCCAATGACGGGGCGGGGCGGGGGCCGGCGCGGCGCGCG
>JAAGAY010143638.1:33774-91821 GCA_011801015.1 Ardeotis arabs
GGTTGGCGGTGTCTCGCCGCCGTCCCGGCTGGCGGGGCGGCTCCGGGCCGGGCGGGGGAGGTTGGTCCCTCGGTGGGAAAGGACGCGGGCACAGGCAGCGCTCGTACAGCCCAGGGGGTGGGGGTATTGGGGGGGTGTCACTTCTCAGCCCCCCGGGGATGTTAATGCAGACGGAGATATGCACAGGAGCCCTACGCCGAGCAGGCTCCAGGCAAATGGGAACCAACTCCATTTTGTGGCGCTCCGTGTCCTAGAAACCCCCGTACGTGGTGCCAGTGTGATTTTTCAAAGCGTTGGCTTGAAATCGCCGTCGGTACTGCACACACAGGTGTTGGAAATTGCATGCTCGTGTACATATTGGAAATAAAACCAGCACGTTGCTTCCCGCAGGTTGGTTACAGCGATGCGGTGTCTCACAGATGCTGCAAGGGGCTCACGGTAACAGCTAGCTCTGTGCTGTTCTGGATGTTCTGGTAAGCGCCTGTCTCTGTCAGCAACTTCCCCGTCTGAAAAATAACAATACATTCTTTATGGTGCATTTGCCACATGGCTGCATTAGTGCAGAAGTATATTTGGATGAGGTTTGGAGATTAAATAGATCATTTCTTCTTAAAACAAACAGAATTCAGAATTCTCCTCTAGTTGTAGCCTAACTTAGAGGAGTGACCAACAAACAGCTCCGAGCTTTAATTTCAGCCTTGTCAGTTGCTTGCTTTGGCCAAGCTTTCCAGCTAACTAGTAGTTTGAATTGAGCACTTAAATCCACACTGAAGTATCTGTATCAAAGTTAGTAGAAGTTGCGGGTGCTGTGGATTTGTGAAGACGGAAACTCGATAAATGGTCTGCTATAAGTGTATATATAGGGGTTTAATTCTGTGCAGCCTGTTGGTGACTATTACCTCCAACCTGATAGTGCCAAACTTCCCCCGTCTGTAGAGGGGGATAATTATATCCCTTATCTCCAGCTGCTCATACCAAAGGTTATTTGGCTGGTATTTATGAACATACAAAATATTGTTCAAATATCATGGTTTGGTTGGTTGTTTTTTGTTTTTTTTTAAATAAAAAAAAAATGCTTCCTAGCTAAGGCCCACTGAGCTTCCTAGGTAAGCCATGAAGAGGTTTCTGTTAGGCACTGAACAGGCAGCTACAAATAAATTTAGCAAAACTTATCACCTAGATATTATCTAGATTGAAAGCAAGACTCAGTCAATACTAGAAAGGCTAGATTTGAACTTGAAAGGCTAAAAAAAAAAAAATTCCATCGGGAAGATGCATTATTGATTTAATTGCAACACACAGGCTGTGCATAGACACAATATATCTGAAATGGAAAGGCCAAACATGACACTTTCGTGTTTGAGAATCAGATGGAGACTGGATGTGTAAGACGATGCAAAAACATGGCTGCAGTAAGATACCAGCCTTGAAAAGTTTTGTCAAAAAAATGCCTAGTTTTCTTAATTTCAATACTGACACTTCCAGAAATGCATACAAATTAACTATTCTATTTGTGGTTAATTCTACACTTTAAAGGAAAGATCATCTTTACCTTCATCTGGAAAGAGATATGTTTCAGGTGTCTTTTCAAGGACACTCTTTTATCTACTCTACTGAATTTGGATGTCAGTTCTAAGTTTCTACGTAACATCACTTTGCTTGCGTCAGCTCGGCATTAATTGTGAAATATGTCTTACTCACTGTGCTGAGCACAGAGAATTGCATGGGTTTCTGCATGAGCACGCTGTCATAGTTTGAGATGTAAGCAGAACAAGCAGCTGATAAAGCTCTCCCCATCTTTCAAAGACAGGCCTGGCTGGTTCCCTGTATTCCCACATGGTAAACCATTGGGTATTTCTGTTGCCGCTGCTCAATTTGCATCACACCTTCTGTTGCCAGGCTTTCTGTAGCCTTAAAAGACCCTTGAACTTGAGTGCAAGACTAGCTCTTTCTATACTTAGACTGAGGAAGAGAGAGGTGTCTGTTTTCCCACCAGATTTGGAATGCAAAGAGGTAGGATTGAAAGCTGGACTGAAGCTGTTGGGAGCAGATACTTTATGTCCTTTCTTGTTACTTTTTAGTTCTTAAGCTGGGCAGAGGCAGGACACCCAGGACTGGCAACCTAGAATCCAAAGGCTGGCTTTTGTGGGGACAGTTGCCTAACTGTGTCCACAATCCTAAATAAAAAGTCAAACATGATGTATGGAAAGCACTGGGAGAATTGTTCCATGGGAGAAGCCATGTGAGATCTCCCTGTAAAATGGAGAAAAATGGTAAAAGAGGAAAAAAATATTTGGTATTGGTTGAGTGCTACCGGTTATGAGATTTATAGCTCTGAGCTCTGGAAAAAAAAGAGGGGCAGAGTGCTGTACTTCAAAAAGAGACCAGGGAGTCATCCTTTTCTTCAGAAAGGCTATCAGTGGTTTATGTAACAGGCTCATGGTTAGCAGTTCCCATGGGCTTTTGGAGGTCTCAGTTCAGGTTCCCTCTCTGTGAAGACTTACAGCACTCCACCCTCCCATTAGGACCCTAATTGTTATGCATGCTCTTGCCTTCTCCTCTCTCCAGCCTTATTTGTATTCTTATTGTTATTATTTGTTATGCTCTGCACAATGGAAAAGCTCAGCAAGAGGAAATGAGAATGGAGCACTCCTCCAGCCCTTCCAAATCCCAGAAAAATATACAGTCTGGCCTTGTGCAAACTGTGCTTTGTTCAGAGGCAGGAGATATGGATGTGAATCCTGTGGGGATCAGCCCAGGCCACCCCATTCTGGCTTTGTGCCTTCCACCAAAGGACTGTAGGTAAAATGCTTCATCCATGCTTTGAGTCAACTGTCAGAGTTTGTGTAGGAGCTGATCTGCTAAGTGTGCTGTGCAAACACTTGCCAGATAAAGCTCTTCCAAGTGGGTTAGAGAGAAGAAACCTAGGAAACTTCTCTGAAAAAACCTAAACATTGGCATCCATTGATGTCTTAGTGCTTCCAGTATGATGTGACAGCAGAGTGAGGTTGTTGCAGGTTAAAATTTCATTCT
The DNA here is from genome assembly GCA_011801015.1 of Ardeotis arabs. Classification (NCBI taxonomy): domain Eukaryota; kingdom Metazoa; phylum Chordata; class Aves; order Otidiformes; family Otididae; genus Ardeotis; species Ardeotis arabs. Next base: position 36,808 of record JAAGAY010143638.1, read on the forward strand.
TCACTGTCTATCTCTTGTATAATTTCTGTACTATATGCCTGCATTCTTTTGTAGATCTGTGCAATGCAGATCTGAATTTAGAGAGCAAGCCAGAGCAGTCCTGTGAAAAAGTGAGTTGTCAGATTTTGAGGAGTTTCTTGATTATTAATAAGAACAAGAAGTGAACATTATTAAGAAATCAGCCACAGCACTTCTTTGGTATTACAGCTGTCATTTGCTTCTCACATCTTGTTCTCAATAGTGTTATATTTAGTCAAATGTCAACCTCTTGCTGCCTTATCCAGAAATGTGAGCATTTCTAGCAAGAATCTTACATCTATGAGGATTATCTAAATCAATCTTTTATTAAATTTTACTAAAAGTATGATAAATTTGATTGTAATAACATAAATTACAATACAGCTATAAATACTATAATGAGATATATATCCTCATGATATATATATATAAAATATATAAATATAATGGAAATTGTAGTAAGTTTTAATTATAACTAATAATGAGTCACACTTCCCCAGAGCCTTCTCTCTACTGATGTTAAAATGGTTGGTTGAAGATTATTTAATTCTCAAAATATCCTGGTTTTGCAAGTCAGAGAGAGGTCAGTACCTTAGCCAAGGTCAGTGGGAAAGCCTGATGTAGCAGCTGAAGTCCTGACTCCATAGCAGATGCTTTAGCCATGCCATCATATCTTCACCTCATATTGCCTGTTGATACTTATATAACGAAAGGCTTAATGATGCAATTTCATGAGGTGCATAAACAGCTCTGCTGGGGTAGGAGCAGCAAGAAGGACACCGGCAAGAGTAGGTCCAGAGCTCTTTGACTGTGACTTCCAGCAGGGTCGCTGTCAGCCTTTGGGTGGGGTTGCTTTCCTCCTCCTGTTTGCTGTTTTCTGAGTCTGTTTGCTCACCGCCTAGCAGCTCGCCACTTACTAGGTGCCAGGGAACACCCAAGAAAAGCTCTGGCAGTTCTGATGCTGACTGCTTTGAAGAACCCCGTGAAAGCTGGCTTCTTTAAAGCCTCGTACAAAGCGGGCCAAGTTCCCAGAGAGGAACACAGACAGGAAGTAGCCAGAGTGGCTAAACTTCTGCAAACAAAATGAGTTGGAGAGCCGCAGCCTGGAAGGATCTTTGGGCCCTGCAGTAAGAAGGGCTTCATTGCAACAAGAAATTAGTAGGCAGACAACTAACCTGCAGAAAAAAAAGTTAGTGGAGTCTCAACTAAGCAGCTATTGGTTGTGTCGTTGGATTGACAAGTATCCAGGCCATTCAGACAACACTCAGAAATCCTCTTGCACAGGACAGGCTCAAGCTGTTTCTCCACCCACAATAAAATATACGTCACCATCCTTCTCCTGCGTTCAACACAGCTAACCACAAAGCAGTAGCTGTTCTGGAAATGTTTCCCTCAGTCCTCCTTCTCAAGGAACCGCTGAAGCTCAGATAAGCTCCTTCTTGAGGGCCTTTGCCTTGCATTCACTCATCTTTAGAGGTTAATTTCTTCAGGGCAGAAGCAATGTCTTATCTGACTACGTAGTTTTATGGTGTGCCATTAATATATTATAATAATATAGGGATGATGAACTGGAACAGCTCAAGGAGAAGTCACTGGACAGGTGGCTTGGTTTTAGTAGTTAAATTGCAGGTATTTCAAAACTTTGGCAGGTTTCAGTGATGCTGTTTGTACCATATGTTATTTACATGGCTTTATGGCCAAGAATGAGAGCAACAGCCTTGTAAAGAAATGAGATCTCTCTGACTCAGTCAGTGGTAGATGCATGTCCAGTATCATCATAGGATCCAAATGATGAGCTATTTTTGTAACAGTCAGGACTGCTCCGATTCCTGAACTGTGTATTTTCATCCCAAAGCATTCAAGCATTCTTTGCACTTGTCCTTCCTTTCCCTCTCCCCTCACTGCAAAGGGACAGAGACAAGGCTCCATTTCAGTTAGTCAGTGAGCACTTTATTTTTAAGATGATTTAGTGCTGTCAGAAGGAGTCAGTCTGGCAGTTGTCAAGATGAATGTTTTCTGTCCAAGAGGAAGACACAGCAAGGGAGCAGGATGGGTATTTCATGATTTCCCCTCCCATTTTCCTTCCGGGGTGCTCAGCAAGCAGCCTTGCTCTGCACAGCTGGATAGCGCAGGGAGCGCCAGTGGTGCTGCTGGAGGGCCCTGAGTGTCCTGGCTTGGAGGAGGTGGGTAGAGGTGGCCATCTCATTTTGTGGAGGGAAGAGGACTGCTGAAGGGCTGTCTTGTCCCCTAGTTGAAAAAAAGGAGGAGGAAGAAGACACAAAAACCTTCGCTTTGCCGTCTAACTTTTGCCTTGCTGGGAAAGCTACCTTCACAGGTGACTCTTCATGCCCCTGCAAACAATGCTCGCCCATTCCGTGTCACCCAGAGAGGGGCCGCTTTGGGGAAGGAAAGGTGAAGTCTGTCAAACCACAAAGGTATCTATTATCTTTTGTAGGTCTGCAGAAAAGAGACCAATGCAGGCCTGAGAGGCCAGCATTGGTAGCAAAGCCTAAGACTCAAGCATTTCTTGTCTCCTGCTATCATCTGTCCAGAACAGACTGCAGTGGCTCTGGACAGGGGATTTGTGGCTCATGCTATGTAGCTCCAGGACATTGACTATACAGTACTGAACTCTTAGTAGGAGGTAGGCGCAGGTGAGCCAATGCTAGAGTTACCTCTAATAATGACTTGGGGAAAAAGTAGCGACTCTACTCTTCAGACATTTTAGAAGGTACCCACCTGGATCTCTTCTTAGCGATGTGAGGCAGATCACAGCCTCATTGTCTTTCACCAGGGTTTGCCCCTGCCCTCCACGCACACATGCTCAGCAGGCTGGACAACATGATTGTCTCTCCAACTAAGGGCAAAGAAGTATTGCAAATATGTTCTCATAAACTGGAAATTTACATATAGCTACATGGATTTTTTTTCTCTCTTTAGGTAACAAAAGAAAACATAACTAGGTGTTTCTCTAGATGAGGTGGTAACAAGTCACAACAAGCCTAAGCTACAAACATGTTCATCACTGACAGAGGGGAAAAAGTCGTGCAGAACACCACGCACACGCCACCACGCCACATCAGCTGTGGCTCATGCCACCCACTGCTCCCTACAAACTTTGCCACATGGGTGCCAAGTGGGTACTGGGTGCTTTGGAAAGTTGGAGACAAGCCGATGGGGGTGGAGTACCTTGAGAGAAGGACAGTGCCAGGTGGAGAGGCTGCAGATAGAAGCACTAAATAGAAGGAACTGATACCAGTCCTTGTCTTTGGATAGCATGTGGGACGGTGTAGGGCAAGGACAGGCACCTTGCCCCTGCCACCTAAGCAATTAATGAAGGAAAACATTCACAATATCACTTGCATGTTCAAATTCTGTTGCACCACAGTGCTTTTTACAGGTATCCAGCAAAGCAGTTTTGGATAAGATGAAGCTGAAGAGTGCAGCAGTCTGTTTAGCAACTGTGTGCCTCAAGAATATGGTATTTCTGTTTATCCCCAAATCTGTGAGAATCGGTTAAACATTATTCAGGCTGTAAGTCTTCTTTATCTCTTGGCTAGACAGATCAGTTGTTTCTGCTCATTGTAAATTGCATTTGCTTTCTTAGTTTGGTGAGTGCTTTGCCCTCCCCTCTTGTCACCTGATTGATTACATGTACCTCAATCGATCCTGCACAGCCGTAGTGGAAAGGCTCAGTTCTTTGTAGCTTCCAGCCAGGATTCACTTTACAGATGATAACCAGTGAAGCCATTCACCCGCTGGGTAAACATGGCAAATTAATTTTGAAGCTAGGCAAAGAGAAACCAATCCTTTGCCTGCATTTAGCCACTCTAAAGAGCCTTTTATGAAGGACAGAAGGGTTATCTGGAACAGTTTGCACACAGTTGTTCTAAATGGGAAGGTGGCTGGAGCCAGAAAATACGAGAGAAACAGGGCTATTTCTGAACACTTTACTGGAACTAAAAATTAACGCTAATCTTCATAGGTTGCTCTGCTGGCTAAAATGTGCTGCCAGACTCAGCCATTGCCCCCAGCTTTTGGCACGGCATTGCCGTGTGTCACATAACTGGAGAGTCACTTTGCCCCAGCCTGGAATCGCCCTCAAGACAGCATGTTTTCTTTCACTGCCCTGAGAGCCAGTCCTTGTTCTGACTTTGTGGCATTTTGTCTCACTGTTCCAAAACACAGCAAAGTCTAAAGCTGCAGGGTTTTTCCAAGTGCCTGTGTGGCAAACGGACAAACTCATAAGTTCCATCTGCTTGCCTGAAGGGCATTCACAGACAATCCCAGCAATTTACTTCTAGCAGTCAATCTAGGAGGAAAGCAGAATCATTGCTACCTTTAGATGCTGACTAACCTAGTTTCTGCTTTGCTGTGGCTATCAATACAATTCCTGAGGTCAATTGAGAAGGACTGCATAATCTGACCTCTAGTATCTCCATCTGTGTCTGCATACCTGCAGAGAGAGATTGATTGGTGGCAAGACATCCTGACAGACACGTATCTGAGTGCAGCTAAGAGGGAGATGCCAGAAGTTAATACAAGCCTCTGGAAGGAATGACTAATCAAGACAGGGTCCAGGCGTCCAGGTTAAGCCCTTGATTTGACCCTGAGCAAAGTATTCACGTCCTATCTGTAAAATTGGGCTAATAGCATTCTTCTGCTCTGTCATGCTCTTGAAGCCTGACTCCTAAAGAAGTGCTTGCAAAGCCTCAGTGGAAGCACAGCAGAGTAATTTCGACATGCTCTGTAGCTGTGCACAAGGAAAAGAGCTTGCCTTCAGGCACAGCGGTGCCAAAGAACCAGCAGTGCAGGTTCACTCTCTCATCAACTCCCAGACGCTTCCAAGAAGATTTCTAGCCTGGAGGAACCCAGGGTGGGAGCACAAAGATGTCCCTTTCCTACAGCAATCCCACTAGGTACAGCATTAAGGATGAAGCCTAGACAGTGACTACCTCCTGTGCCATCCACTCCACAGACTTCAACAATTGTTGCTTCAGTTTAACTGGTGGCCTGCTTTCAAAGCATAGGAAACAGGGTTCCTCTTCTGGAAGACGGATGTTCTCACTGTTCTTCTCTGCAGCACCACTCCTATTTCATAACAGCAATAAAAAGCAGGTGCACACAGAATAGTAGCAAATAAAGTGACCTAACCCTTTGCATGCCAAGTGCCTTTGCTATTGCTTTATGTCCCCCACTAGCCCTCATTGCCCCATCCAGTTTAAGTCCTTAAAGCTTAGCTGCACTGCCATAACAAGCCTCGTTAGAGAAGCCAGCATCCCCACTCCTCTTCTGTAAGCCTAACCCACGCCTCAGGTATGTTCTGTTTTTTCCAGCCTTGTATCCTTCCCTAGGCTGACCAGCCACAGCTCAGAGCATCTATAACCAAACACACTTGCTGGATTTCTATTTCCCAATAGTTTTCTGCACAACCCAGAGTTTGAATTGGCAGCATGATGAGTTGTCTGAAGTCATTGTGTTTACCATTTCAGTTCATAGCTTGCCCACCCAAATCACACAAGAATAGAAATAAGATTTTTTTTTCCTTATTAAAGAAGAAAGTCAAACAGTTTTCATGCCTCTTGAAACCTGCACATAACACTCTGGAAAACTAACTATTAGCACAATATTTGGAGAACAAAAATAGTTCAAATTTTAACTTCCTGGAATATCACAAAGACCATATTTGGTAAGGGCTTACAGAGAGGGCATATCTTTTCTAGCATGATGAAGGGGTAAGAAGTTCCTGTTGGAATAATTCTGTTAATGCTACTGGCATTTTATTACTACTATCTATCTGTTGGTACATCAAATCTGTGGATAGGTAGCTTTAAAATACAATCCTGAATACCTACCTTCAGCTCCAGAGATCTTGCATGCCTCACACCAGTTTTGAAGGAAGTCTCGGGTTCTTTCCTAAACAGATGCAGCTCTACTAACTCAGAATTGTAATTGCTTACAGTAGCTTTGTAAAGATTGAAGATGGCATAGTATAAGTTAAAAGGTTCGATCAGTTTTCCACACTTGCTCTTACAATTTTTACATTGTTCCTGGTCTGCTTAAATGCAAGTTAGATGTGGAGTTACATTTTATACAGCAAGGTCTCCCTGAAATAATAGAAACCAATGATACAGGAGAAAACCGGCCTAATGCTTTTCCTTCTCTGCCCCCTTCTGATTCTTCAGGCCCGTTTGGGAGTGCTAGGCTTCACACCATTTATTTCTGCACAGACCTAATCCTGAGTTGACCTTGGGAGCCGTCCCTTAGTTCAGGCTGCATTTGATAGGACTTAAAACAGTTCCCAGTTTTGGAAAACTTCCATTCCAACTACTTGGCCCTGTAGCTGTCTCAGGTTTCTATATCAAGGAGCTTAGCTAGTTCTACTTCAAAGTCTCTATTTATTTATATCTTTTTAATACTGAGCCATAAATAGTGCTGAGCACTGGCACCTCCCAAACTGTGCACTTGGACATCTGTCAAATGTGTCGCACAAAGGAGAAGATAACAGTTCATATTCACTTAACTCCTTGAGTGCTCAGGGCAAATATCTTGAATTTAGAGTGGGCAAAGATGGGTGATAGCAAACCTGCAGCAAAGGGAAGATGTAAAAGAAATGATAGTGACTTGTGTGATCATGTTTGATGGCCTGATCTGATGTGGGCAGATCTTTCTTATGGAACCAAGCTTAAACCCAGCATTTACTCTCTCACTCTTGCTCTGTTTCCCATTTGTAGAACAGGAGCAGCTTACATCACTTTACCTTACTGGGGGCAGGGAAAGCAAGGATAAATTCAATAAGGGATGCAACAACGTGTTAGGGGACATATGAATAGTGTGCTAAGTTCTGGCCAAGATACCACATTTGTCCAGGCTGCTTTCTTATAAAACCACTGAGTTCAAGAAAACTAGATAAGTCCCTGGTCCTCCTGAGGGCACAGACAACATAATCTAGCTAGACTTTAGATTCCCTAGTGCCAAGAATTGGAATGATGGCAGCATGCTCTTTTTTTTTTTTTCCCTAGCTTAGCAAGACATGCTGGGACAGGAGACGGCAAGTGAGAGGAGGAATGACGAAGCAATAAGCGCAAGTATTCCTTTGCTCAGAAGATCTAATTTAGTGATGTCTGGAGGAACCCCTGACTTATGCTTGGGGTTTGTAGGACTGAAACTAGGGCTGAATGCTTTTCAAAAAGAAAAAAAAAAAAAAACAAAACCACACAAACAGGGAGTGACCTGAACAAAATGGAGCGTGCAATGTAACAGCAGCATCTCACCCAAAGCTACAGTGCTGAACGTGGCATCACATTGAAACTAGGAGGTTTTAAATTGATTGTGGTAGTGTGAGCTCACTCTCACCCAAAGCCTCTCCCTTGCTGTGCCAAAACTGCAGCTGTGCTGGCATGGGGGGTGCCTGCTTTCTCCCTGCCATGAGGGAGACTCCAGGACCTTCAGCCTCAGGTAAAACAAGCGGCACATAGAGTACCTTAAAATGGTTGGTACATCTCCATAGAGACTTACTGCCCTCCCGTGGCTGCCAAGGAGCATCTCTAATGTAGAAACAGGGAGAGCAGGGACTGAGGGAGATAATAAAGAAAAATAAACTATATATTCAATTTAAACCAAAATGCAATTTGAGTTACAAGGAAGTGGAAGGTAAACACACTGTGTGATTAACTGGCAGTACCTAGGAAGGCAAGAACAAAGCAGAGAAATTTACTGGTTTGGAAGGAGCAGGCAGACCTCCAAATACTTTGTTTTGCAAGGACAGTGAGCCTTGAGCTATTCTTCACCAGAATTCTGTCAGCAACTGCCATTTACTCAAAGACAGATGGTCCATCTAACTTCATCTGATTGCCCCATAAAGGACACTTCACTAGCAACTGGAGCAAAGAAGGTATGGGAGAGCAGACCCCTGCTCCTTTTCCTGGCTGTGGTACACAGGTGCTGTGACCTTGCTGTACCTACTAACCCCCATTGGTCCAGCTTCAGCAGTGTTTATAACACTGTCTCTTGCTGAGACACCTCACATTGCAAATATGTCCTTTTCTCTCTGTGAACCAGAAGGAGACGTTTCTAGCACAGACTGACTCCTTTCTGAGGGACTTCCCTTAAGAGCCTGAAGCTAGGTTTTATGAGTGACACCTTGAGTATTTTATGAGAGCTGCTGTGGAGGCACTGCATGGTTCTGAAAGCAATGTCCTGTTTCTTGTACTTCCTTCATGACTGTGCTGCTTCTTGTGCACTTTGTGGGCAGAACACACCTCCAGTCTTCAATGCACAGCGGACACTTTAAACAAAACAACCTGAAGCAATTGGAACAAAAAGCATCAAAGAAGAGCTAAGAGGAAACAGCAATAAGCACAAGCAGCAACTGTGTGGTCAGAGGGTGACAATGCCAAACTGGTTGAAGTGCACATGCTTCTAACAAAGGTACTAAATGCTGCAAGGAGGCCATGTATCTCCCACCAATGAAAAGCTTGGATTTGCATTAGGCAGGCTTACCACTACATTTCTGTTCATGGGCTTAACGTCAGTCTTACGTGTTAGGTTGGTGTACGCCCAAGCCACATTTGAGACCAGATGCAATGAGACACTCATTTTAGACCAGAGAGGAGGAGTAGGTGTGACAGGGATCACGTAGGAAAATGCCAACATATGGCACCTCCTATAGGACTTCAGACTGTTGAGTGACACCTGCATCAAGGCAGGTGTCACGCCAGCCTACCTGACAGCTGTGCTTTTTCAGGGAGTATTATGATTTCTTCAGTGAGAGAGACTGCAGTTCAGCAGAGCATGCAGCAAGTTGAAGACAGTGAATGAACACAGTAGACAGACAAATGCTTTGCTCACTCAACTTGCCAGGTCTCTGAGTCAGTATCTCATGCAGTAGCCAACGAGGGAGTAGAGTAAATCCTGCCCTCTCCCTTTACACATCTTAGGCCATGCTGCATAATGTTAACATCATGAACAAAACTTCACTTTATGCACAGGTGAAAGTGTCCAATGAAATGAGAAATCACTCAATATCATTTTAAAACTTGTCTGTATACACAAACACACACAGTGAACATATATATTTGTAGTAAATATATATGAATTTTTACACAATTAAAACCACTGCAGTATATACATTATATACTCCTATCACTCACCAGGACACTACATTTTGTTGCACTGACAGAATCTGTTGCTCGGTTACCTTCTAAATTACAAATTTTTTAAGTTATGCAGAATTGCTCAGTGGAAGGCCAATCTTTGGCAAGCACAAATCTGTAAAAAACCACCAGCTCCAGTAGTGATCCTTCAATATTTGAAGGTACCTCCCCAGTTTCCTTCAAATATCAACTCTGCTTTCATAGAAATAAATTATTTCTAACAATATGCTAAAACCCTGTTAAACTAAGCGGGATTTTTCTTTGAGTACATATAAATATTTTACATCTTCTCTACACCATGCAATGCAACAAGTAAAATCATGTGATTTGCAAGTGATTGTATTCTGATTTGGCCCTGTAACTGTTTTAGTTAAAAAAAAAACCAACAAACCAAAACACCACAAACAACCAAAATGACAAACAAAAAGAAAATAAACTCTCACATAAACCTTAAAAATCAGCAGAGTTCTCGTGATTTACATTTCCACACAAAATACCTTTTAGTAATAATTAACTCTGTCTCCAGCTGTTAAGTCCAAACATTGCAAATGTAAGAAATGACGACACAAAACTAAACAAAGAGCAAAAATTACTTACTTGTCCAAATTTAAACACACACAGGCAACTAGTAAAAACCCTTATGCACTTTTTAAAAATTTGTTTGAATCACCTGTGTGATGTCCTTGTTAAATATCAAAGTAGATTAGCTTGAACAGTTCTATTGGAAAAAGGACTACCTTGAAAATGTGTAGTTCAAAGCCTTATCTAAAAAGTATTTTCAGAGATGAAATTCTACATCTCTCAATGACATTGCATTAATCACAAAACCTTGCATAATGTTACATTATGAAACACTGACATTGATCAGCTGTCCAAGAAAACAGAGCTTTTTGCATAACAGACACTCAAGCAAAGAGAAAAAAAAAAAGTCGCAGAACTTGGCTATTTCTAAAAAACTGACTCTCAGAGTAGAACTAAAATTACTTCAAAAGATGAGGAAAACAGTAAGGTTCAGTCAGAGCTGTATTTTTTACTGGCAACAATCACTGGTTTTTTTGGTTTTTTTTTTTTTTTAGATGAACTCACTTGAGGGTGTGTAAATATTCCTAGTATTAATGATGCCTTATGTAGAGTAATGTAACAGCACATAAAAGTTTGCACCCCCATATTTTGATACAAACTGACAGGGTATTTCCAAAAGAGTCCCTTGACATTAAATGGCTATTTAAAATTTTGTAATTGAAAAAAAAAAATATATATATCTTTAAACAGTACCAAAAACTAGGTAAACCAAGTCACAATCAGTGTAAGAGGACCTCATCATAAAAGGAAAGTAAACCCTCCTTTGGAGTGGTTACAACAATGCACAGAAATGAGACCAGAAATACACACAAGAAGTTACAAGTCAACTGATTTACTGGAGTTGTGCAGTAATTTCCACCTTAAGGTCATTTGAGGACTGTAGTATGGACCCAGAAAAAAAGATTTCCCAAAAGATAAAATGTTGGGAGGAGACAGGAAAAAGGATCCGTCTTCCCACGCTGAGGATCTGATGCGCTGGAACGGGCAGCTCTGCCTTCAGCTGTTAGCTGCAGTAGTGGATGCGCTCAGAACCAGAACCCTGATGTTCAAATATCCCACCATGGACATCCTGTCTAGATCAGTCATGGCTCACTATGTCTCACTAAGGTCAGAATAAATAGGCATTTGAGGCAATTTCAACAGAAGTTGTGTGCACAGAGGCCAGCTTATGAAGTTCAGCCTCACTTCTCTAATGCTCACAACCAGGTGTGACACACTGCTCTGTTCTGTGCATGCTGACTGCTATGCTTTTCTAATTAGAAGCACAACTTGCTTGCACCGCATGTTTGCGCAACGCTTGAAAAGTGTGAAATGTTAGCAATTCTAGAATACAGTTAAACTTGACTGCAATTCCAGGCCTTAGCTTCTGGAAGCACAGATCAAACTCTTCACCTCTCCAGTGTCCCATGCTACATACAGGTTTCTGTGCTCACAACAGCCAGTGTGCGCATCAAATAACATAGAAGTAATGCTCTGACATCAGCAATGAGCCAGGCGTTTCACTGGAGTCCAAGAGTCCTGTGAAAAATCTCAGTTCAACATGTAACTATTAGATTTCTAGTACACATCATGTCACAGAGTTAGTGTTTTCCCTACAAATATATGGCACTAAGTGTAAAACTTTGAGACTTATTCCAAACAGTGTACCATACTTCACAGCAAAGCTTTAAAAAGAATCCTCTGACTCCCACTTCTTCTAAATGTACAGCTGGTGGGAGGCCAGGGTGTCCATGAATGGTCGCACAATATTGTCCGTCGAGAAGTAGAAGATCAAGCCAAAAGTGATGGAGATGGGAAGAGCAGGCAGTGCTTTCTTAAAAACAGCCAGTAATAAAAGAGTTAAGCATAAACCCTGCCAGAGAGAAGAACATAAAAAACACAAGGAGATATAGTAAGAAGCCCAGAAACATATCTGTCATCAACAACCTAGTATACAAACAATAAACTATGCTGTACAGCAATTGAAGCCTGCCTGAGCTGCCAGTGGCACGAGGTACGTTTCCCACACCTTCATCTTTCACAGAAGCTGGCCAGGTATTTTTTCCAGCAATCTTGAGCACAGCTCTCTGCTGAGAAAGTGCTATAAACAGCTAGTGCTGACATACAGCTGACCCTGAGAGGTGAATTTATTTACAGATTATTTTACATTTTGTTCTGCATCATTATGTACGTAGTACTGATCCCACAGATAAGAGCACTTAAAACCTGGTGAACTGCACAGATAAGGAGTTTCACTGCAGCATGTACTTCTAACACTTTCCTGGTTTTCAAGGTCTCCTGGGGTAAAAAACAAACCAAAACAAACCAAACCAAAACATCCACTGCTGTTCTTTTGACTGGACTGCATACTATGATAGGTGAATTCTGGTTTTATCGGCATAGCAGGCCAAGATCTGGTTTTTTGAGCATGTGTGAAAACTTTTGTAGATTTTGGGTAGACAGTATGGCTGAATGCATTTAGGTATGGGTTACTTTTCTCATCTGAGCCCTTTTTTTTTTTTCCTCCACCATGACAAAACTTCAGAGACACTCAGCTCCAAAAATTTTAATAGCCCCATAAAAGAAACGGAACAGGGCATTTGGCCTCATGGACAGACAAGAGAAAGCATTTCCCCCAGCAAAGGGATCCTGTGCTGGACCCCAGGGTATGCAGCTAGGTGATCCTACAGGTTTCTCTGACCTGCGAGATAAGAAAGCTACACTCAACACACTTTAAGCTAGCTCATTTCTAGTGCTCACACTTTTTGATCCATGATCTTCACAAGAGAAAGTCACTGTCTTTCACTGTCCTTGGGATCTAAGTGGGGAAATGGAGACCCAAGAAGGACAGGATAATTCATCTCCTTCTACCTTTAAAACTCCTGCTGTTGCCATTCTGGTTTCTTTCCATGAGGATGCTGGTATAAACAGCAAGTTCCTAGTAATTATTTTTCACCTAGGTGAAAGCTCAACAGTGTGTGGTCATTAGACCTGGCAGGACCAAGTCCTTTAGCAGTTACAATATGATTGTCATCTGCTTTTCTGATAGTTTCCATGGATTTTTAAGTCTCTTTCCTTCCTGTTTTTTCCAGCATGAACACAAGAACAAGACAGGTCTTTGTCCTCTTATTTAGCTATTCTCCATAGCAAAAGAATGTAACAGTTTTTAAAAGCTTGCTCACTTACTATAAGAATGGCTACAAAGCAGGCCAACGTAGTATTCCAGTCTCCACTAGCTGTGGCAGCTGCTTTCCCAACAAGCACACTGTAAAATATGAAGTCTCCAAGGCCCAGCTTCACACCCCCTGAGAAAAGTAGAAAAAGAAAACAAGTGTTACTTCTGCTTCTCCTGTTCAGCTTCCTCCTGAACAAATTCTTGTCCCCTGGGGAGCAGCTGAAGGTTCCTGCTTAAATTGTCTGCGTAGCCAAGACACGTCACTGGAACCACAATCCCAGAACAGATACTGCAGCAGCAAGAAGCGATACAGAGTCAGACTCAAGATCTTTGTTGCTCAAGTCACAACTCTTCAAATTTTAACTATGATTAGGCCAAACTGGGTAACAGTGTTAACTACAATGAGTACAAACATTACGCTCTGACAGACTACACTGAAAACAAGGTATGAAGCTTCCCTTACTTTCCTCCTCCTCAAGCTGCTCAAACGAGGTGGTGGGGCGGGTTGGAACAGGACTCCTCGTCTCTGACATCTGAGACTCCGCGTGTGAAGGGCTCCTGTGATTCTCTCTCCCATCTTCAGCTTAGTTCCACAAAAACAAGCCAAGAAGAGCAGACAAAAAAAAACCGTAAGAGGTAGCTACATTTATAACTTGTTTTAATGCATGAAATCCACGCTTCTGTGAAGCTTCTCTGGAATGGGTAAGCCCTTTGTTTCTTGGAGGTGTGATCATCAGGACCAGTTCAAGCAGAGACATTCAGTGGCTTTGAGGAAAACATGTGTTATTATTTGAAACAGTTGGAAGGGTACATGTTCACAGCTTCTTTGGCAGCTACCCAGGAGTGCAATGGCTTTAACAAGTAAGTATGTATGCAGAACTAAGCATTGCTCTGCACAGGCTAGAACAACAAGTAAAACCAAGTAAACTTAATATGCACTCCCACATGGTTATACCTTCAGGGTGGAGGTGCTCAGGTATTCCTTCACGAGTAGTACAACAAAAATGCATGACTAAGAGGACTGCCATTTATGAGAAAAGTTCTGCCCTGAATCACATTGACGTTGGGGCTGCATGTTCACATGTAGTAAGTGGACACATTTCATTGTTCACAGATTAATATTTTTTTTTTTTGTCCTGTTAAACACATCTAACAGAGCTCTTGGTAGTGCTTTTGGAAGCAGCCAGTCTGTGATATAGTACTTTATCTGACAGTGCCTATTTTTCAGAAGCACTCATACAAACTTTCCAGTCCACATCAGTCTGATGTGATGCTGCTGCTGCAGATGCTAGCAGGCTGATCTAGGACACACAGAGCTTCCACAGTGGCATTCTGTATGCCTCAGCACGTAGTTTGCTCCTGCTCTGTGCCTAGTTTCAAAGCAGGATTGTGTTCCTGCGGTTTATTAGTATGTCAGCTGCTTTATCTTGAAATAAGCAGCATGTTCAGTTATTGAGCCTTAGCATCATAGGATGCTTTGGGTTGGAAGGGACCTTAAAGACCATCCAGTTCCAACCCCCCTGCCCTGGGCAGGGACACCTTCTGCTAGACCAGGTCACTCAAAGACCCATCCAACCTGGCCTTGAACACTTCTAGGGAGGGGGCATCCACATCTTTGGGCAACCTCATCCAATCCCTCACCACCTTCTGTGTGTCTAAAGTGTATACACAAGGAGCAAGTGTATTGAGTGAGCATCACCTACGCATACATTTATTGCTTTAACAGAAAAAAGGTAACTGTTATCTCTGAAGTGCAACAGGACCAGGTGGGAAATCCTCCCAACACCACAAGTCAGATTTTATTCAATCACCTTCAAAACTGCAGTTTAACTTGCCTTTCAAGAAGATAAAAGCAAAGGCACAAAAATTACCACAGGACCAGCTGGAATGTAAATTTGGAACATATCAACTACTGCTGGGTTATTGCCCAAACATAAGCCTTTACCCAAGGTTAAATGTAAAGACATTTGTTTTCTTTGGCAGAGTAAGCCATATTGCACTTACAGTTCGGTAAAAGCAGTCTGTTCCTTGGCAGTGGCCTGAATGCAACACACTTAAGTTCACCAGCTCATCAGCTTTATATTTATGAGCCTATGTTGTAATTTACCATCCCCAGCTAGTAAAAATATAAACCCCCACTAGCCTGCTTTCAGCTTTGACTTCAGTACATCTGAAGATGTGTGCTGGACAACTCTTCTGTTTGGTTTTTTGGTTGGCTGGTTTGTTTTTTTTAAAATAAAGACAGCCTAAACACTAGGGTTTCCTACATTGTCTAGTAATTTTTGCTGCCAGTCCTAACAGCAAGTTTCAGAACATCACTGAGTTCTGCAACTAATGTAACTGAAAAAATAATGCATCTCTCAGGACTCAGGAGCTTACATCTACTTGCAGTCTCAAACATACAGATTATTTCCACAGGACAGTGGTCTGTACAGAAGAGCAACATGTACACAAACCTTCATCCCGCATCTGCTGACTCTGTCCTCTTGCCGCCGTGTCTGGTTTTGCCATTCCAACTGTCCAAATCATAGCAGCTAGAAGAAAGACAGGAAGTAATCAGCTGCATAAAACATCAGACACCATAGCTCAGAGGAGCTAAGTATTTATCTGTCCCTAAAAATACAAGCCCTTGCCCCTGTAAATGCTTTGAAAACACTCATTCTTAGTTTCCCTAGGCACTTAGAAGGCAAGGTGGGAGAAAACGGGGGCAGTGCAGCCATTCAGTTTGTAAGAAAGTCCCAAAGCACAAATACCTATGGGTCAGTATAGTCTTCTCTACTGTAGGCTAAAGAAAGCAGAACTAGGGTCCTCAGCTCCTTTGTTTTCTTCCTGGTTTCTGGCTCTCCTTTTCAAAGAGGAAGCTGCCCAGGAGATGATGGTAGTAGAAAAGGCAACCGGAGTTTAACTTACATAGCTTACTTCTCATGTTCTGCTAAAGGGAAAGCACACAAGCAAGGGATATACAGGAGTTGTCAGAGTGACAGCTTTCTCTGTCTGTTTGCTTTGGTTCTTTCCTGTCAAAATATTGGCTATTTCTGTTTTGGTTCCAAGAACAAGTGAAGGATGTTTGGATATTAGGATCTTGAGATGGATCCCTAAATTAAAAAGGAATACAAACCATTCTGAAATCAGTGGAAGGGAACTCAAATCAGCTGTTTATTTAAGTGTGTATCAGTCTTCCTGTTTTTCTAGAAGCTAAACTAAACAAAATAAGCCAAGACAAACACAGTGCCTATTTTTCCAATACAAGCTCAGCCAAGGTGATGTTTTTGCATCTAGAGGGAGCCACAGAATGTGGTCTTGCAATGGAGACACTGATGTTCTGCACAAGAACTTTTTGTTCAGTATTTATTATTTGTTGAATTGCATTCTCATTCAAAGAAACTCTTGTTTGTTAACTAAAACATGTGAGAGACTTCATCTATATTGTATATAGGTCAGTATAACAGAATTGCCAGTAAAAGGGAGCTCAGCTGAAGCCAACAGAAGCTCTGCTTGGAACATATAAAAGCATTTATGTAACACTAAATGCTTGGAAAAAAAAAGATCAATCAGGTTGTAGGCATCCTCAGCTTAGCACTCAACATTTGGAAATACCCATTCATCTTACAAGCAATGTAATGAAAAAGTCACTGAGGTCCATGGAGCAGTTGAGTCCAGGTCCCATGAGTGTTGAGTTGCTTGCCTTCCAACTATCTTAATCTAAAGCACTTATATACCTTTGTGGATGAGGGCATCAAGCACCATCATAGTTAAACAGCCCAAGAAAGCCAGGGAACAGATGACTGATTTTGTTTGCAGAGCAATATGTGAATAGAGCCCTTTACAAAGCGAGCAGCCACACAATGAAAGATAAAGCAAAAGCAAATATATTCTAAGCATTGCCATCTGTACAGTGCACAGAGCAAGAGGCAGCTACAGGAATAATGGCACCTCATCACTCGTTTAAAGTGTGTCTATGAAGCATATACACAAGTGTATTGAGTGAGCATCATCTAATCACAGAACTTCGCAAACACTACTGTCCACCTAACACAGGTTTTTGTACTCAGAACAAAGGGGCACGTTTTGCACTGTATTCACAAAAGGATAAGTCTACTTGTGAACATTTCAGCTTCACAAGGCAAATGTGGGCTCCATTTGGCTAACGAGTTAGCACCATTGTAATAGATAAACAAAGCCTTCTGCAAATGGTCTGTTCCAGAACATAAATGGCACCAATCTTAAGGCAAGGAAGTAACTAAAACAGTGCTCTTTGGTTTGACACAGAAATAGATTGCAAGTTTAATCTGGGTAAAAACATTAACATTCTAATCTTACTCACAGGAATATATTAATGCAGGAAAAATGGGCTCATTTCTCTCCTGTGCAGTTTCGACCAACATTCGCAGTGGCCCCTTGGGACAGAGAACAGCCATCAGATCTGCAAAGAGAAAAGGGCCAGACAATCTCATCTCAAACTATTATGCATATTTTACATTTTTTATCTTCAAAAAGCTATTCTCCCCCTCAAAATTACATCTATCAATATTAAGCGGATGATTTCCTGAATGGCAGTTTCCGACACTTTGCATAACTCTAGCTGTTCTAGTCCCTGAAGATGTTGTTCACTTAAAATACCATCCCCACGGCTTAATGTAATAATAAGAGTTTTCATTGCACTAATCCTACAAAAAGCTTCTTAAGAATACCACATTATTTCTTTGAAAGTACATGACAGCATTACATCAAGGTGTTAAATTTAATTAGAGGACGACTGGGGTACTTTGTTCACATTCCATAGCCCATCGCTCCGTACACTGACTCTGTGTTTCACATGAATGAAGGCCTTTGGTCCAGTTCCTCTTTGCCTACTCTGTCTCCTCTGTCAGAGCTCCTCACCAATCTGAAAGTTACCTCCCAGCAGCCTCTTGTTCTGCAGGTTCTCTTGAAACTTTTAACTCATACCAAAATTATCTCTTGATAATCATAAATCACAAGAATATCAGGTTGCTACTGATAAAAATCCAACCACCCCTACCATGCAGTTAGATGTGGTTCACTACTTCCCTGACCTGGTGTTCCACTTTGAAAGACATGGTAGGAATACCTACATGAATAAGTTAGCAAGAGACAAGCCAGGGAGTCAACTTAAAAAACACCATAAGGGTGTTTTTTTGTATGACATGCACAGTCCTGAGATTGCCTCAGAGTAACCTCTCCATGAGCCACATTTCGAGAGTCACAACCCAGACTTACCATAGATGGAGATTGCACCTAGGATCACCCATGCCGACCACTCAGGTAGATATTTAATGAAAACCAGTGCCATCAGAGCACTGATCATAATGAGATATGCTTGCTGGAGCTGCAAAGGGCCTTTCCAGTGTATGCATATCATTCCAACGGCTCCAAAATTCCAGATGACTAAGAACAGAGTAGGGTAATCCATGGCCACATTGTACGTCTTCAATACTTCACTGGAATACAGCAAGAAAATTTCACTGGGCAATAAAAGCAATTGACACACAAAGCGCCCTACTAGCTGTAGTTAAACAAGACTCCCACCATACCAGGAGGAAGCAGGATAGAAGCAGCTCTCATCATGAAGGGGGAACCTGCCCTGCAGCCAATTGCTGCTCTTCGTTTTCTTTTCCTCCTGCAGGAGATGGATGTGCTGTGTGCATGGACAAGCACTGCAGACCGCCCTAGTCCCAAGATCAACAATGATTCCAAGGGTTTGAGAAGGCAGGACTTCAAGTCTTAACTGAACCTAGGCCTGCAACTACATGACTGCCTGCAGCAAAGTAATCATGGAAGAGTCATCCCACCAGATGCAGGATGCTCACAGTTAAAGATAAAAAGTTTTAACAGGTATAACCAGCAAGTTAAGTTAAAAGCTTGGTTCTACCTGAGCTGGGAGCTAAGGGAATGAGCTTGAAACCATGTAGTCTGAGAAAAAGGCAAGACAAGTCAGAGAACCAACTCAGCACGTAAAGTTCCTTTCCACTTGTTTCTCAATGTATAATTCAGGGCCTCTGTACCACAAGGTTCAGCCTGTTCAGTTCATGGTATCACTTTCCAGTGATTTTTGTACAGTAGGCACAGTAAAAACAAGCATTGCCTATTAAAGCTCTCGTTTTCTTTTTTTTTTTTTTTTTTTTAAAATAAAAAAAAAAAAAAAAAAAAAAAAAAAAAAAAGAGAAAGCTACCTCATTCTAGTGATTTTTAAACATCCATTTGGAGAAGGGGAAGCATTCCTGTTGTTGTTCAAGTTGGGGATTTTCTGTGAAAAGGTGAAAGAGCCCTGGACTGCCAGGGCACCTGCACCATTCCCACTTACCCGAGATATATGTAGGTAAAGAGGAAGAGCAGCATCAAAGAGGATAGGATCAGCCATCCATGGATGAACTATTAAGGACAAGAAGAGACAGTGTCTGAAGGTGCTGTTCCCCCTTATACAGGTCACAGTGCTGCACACACTATCGACAGAGCTTCCGATTGTCCAATCGTCTCTTTCACTCCTCGATTTTCCAAAGACCCTGCCTTCCCCACTGCCAGTGAAGGGAGAGGGACAGCCAGTTGCTCCCAGTTCTCCCAAATTCTTACATTTTATATTCTGTCCCTTGGTGTTTGTTTTTGTTGGTTTGGTTGCAGTTTTTTAGTTTCTTTCGTATCCATTTCCATGGGTATCCATACTGGCTTCTAGCTTAGACAGGCAAGTGTATTCCCTCTGCTTGGTGGGGAACAGGAGAGGTTTGCCCAAGGCTGTACAATAAATCCATCTTGGGGTCAAGCTGAAAAAGCAGCAACGGCCAGTGCGCAAGAGCTGGACTGGTACCACATTAACAACTCCCTGGGCACCACAAACCTGAATGTGCCTTTCCCTCGGGCTCAGGCCTTGCCCCCTTCCACCAGAGCCTCCACAGGCAGGAATAATAGCAGTTCCCACAATGCTTGTCTGAAACTTCTTAAGAGAAGGCATTCACAGTAAATGGTACAACCTAGTCTCTAAGTACAAACTGCAAAACCTTTTAATCAGATGGAGAAGACTCAGACCTGACTAACACGAAGTAGCAGGCCTTGTTTTCTACCATTAGTGACAAAATAACAAGAAAGCGTATTTGGGGGCACAGCCCTACCACCACTGACAAAGGCAGTGGTACAAAAGTGACAAAGGTACGATAACATTCTTGCTATGACTAACGTGTGTACTAGCCAGTGCAGTGCCTGTATTTCTCACCGAGACGCAAGTCCCATTTGAACTCAAGTTCACTCCATATATGTGGAAAAGGCTCTGACATGAATGCTTTACCTTGTAGCAGCGATATTTATAGAGCAGAACTAGGAACACTGTCATTACAACAATGACGCTGATCATTATGATGGTGTTCAACACAGAGTTCAAGAGACGCTGGCCCACAGACGGGGTGTCCTCACTGAAAGGGGTGTAGATCCTGCAGTATAAAGCAAAAGCCATATAAAGTACATATATTGTCTTCTAACTGCCCCGAGATAAAACCAGACCCCTGTGTGTGGGAAAGAAAGGGAGGTATGACTGCCAAGGACAGCAAATATGAGATGTAGCCTCTGAAGAGGCTGGGCTCCAGTTAATTATCAACTAAAGATTAGTGGTCTCTATCAAAAGCACATTCCTACGGGGAAGCTGTGGCTGGCAGAGTTCTAAACAAAAAGAACTAGAGTATAAATGACTAAGTTTAGTAACTTCTCTCCAGGCCACAATTTTTTTTTGCATGCTTTGGATCCTCTCCATGATAAGGATACACAAGGAGAGGAAAGGAGGGGAGCCTTTCTTTCCACACTTGGTAGGAGAGTCTTGAATTCTTTTACCCCTTCTCATTACCCTGCACCCCACCCCCATTTTGTTTCCTTTGGTTCAGTTCAAGGGACCACAGTCCACATTTCTCCACCCGCCGTGTGAAGCTAGAGCACCCGGAATGCTCTCAGGCAGAGTCAGCAAGAGCTGGATGGAATTACGTATCCACACCATGAGTCTTTAGGAACCAGAAATGTCATCAGGAAATGAGACACTCATCCAAATGAACATGCTATTCCCTGACTGCTGCCAGCTAGTGGGTGAACAGACTGGAAGTTCAGCCTGGGCCTTTTATGCTGCAGTATCAAGCAACTTCATTATTATGCTGCTCACAGGCTTCACTTAAGATGTCCTAATGACAGTGCTAACGAATCAGTATAATGCAAGTATGGAAAAACTTACACAGATGAACGTAGTGTTCTTTAGTAAGATCTTTGTATGTTTACACAGCAACATTTAGCTGTGTAAAGGTTCTCTCAACCTGCCAAGGAAGCACTCTGTGTACACAGACACATGTGCGTGGAACATATGTGTAAAGCTAGGGATCCCCTGTACTCAGAGGCTGTTTTGAAGACCTCACTTACAGCTGCCCGTTTTTCTCCGTATAGAAGCGCACTGATTTTATGGTGGCGACGACAACAATCATACAAAGGGTGACAGGCACAAAGAGCATGATTACATGCTTTGCTCCATATTTCAGAGTCAGTTCCTCCTCTTCATTTTCCAAGGCGCTTTCTCTCACTGGAACACGCGAGTCAGACATATCCCCATCAGCAATATTGTTAGGGCTACGGCTGCTACCTGTTCGCCTCTTCTGAAAAGAAATATTAGCAAGCCTATAAGACACTGCTTTTCTTTGTGTTCAAAGCTTTATTCCATCACATTTCATGAGGCTGCTGTAGGCTACCACAGCATACCAACTTGTAATAGAAAGGTACCAAGTGAAAAATGAAATTAAAATTCTATTACAAACAGGCTGCAATTGAGTTTTTAAACCAAAACCATATCTAAGGGCCTCTTCAAGTGCAAATATATACACAGACACATGCACATGAAGGGCAAGATGCCCAGCACTGAGATAGAAGAAATGTCATCTGAGGTAGGATAAGCTTGACAAGTTCCTCCCCTCAGTGCTGTGCTTGCTTTACCCTGCTGCTTTGCTGGCAGCAGCACTAGATTCTGTTCTAACATTTGCTGCATTTGACTAGAGCAGACAAAGGGTTTCTGGGAAAACAAGAAGGCTGAAAAGGATATCCTGCAAGAGTCATATGTGCATCAAGTACTGATTCAAAGCCTGTATCTTTACCAAAAGGAAGGAAAAGGGAGGAGTATATATGGAGATAAAAAAGGAGGGGGGAAGTCACAGCGGAGGAAATGGAAACAGGCACTACTGCTGCTGGCTGAGAGTGACACCAGAGAAACAACACTGGCCAAAGTCAATCCTAGAAGCCAGTCTGCAGGAAAGGATTGAGGGGTAGCAGGACTACATCTGTCATCACAGCCCATTTCTTCACTCTCCACGAAGGACGCACACCTACCCTATGTGCCTGCGGTTCCCCTGCTTCTGAGGCTTGCAGGCCATCCTGGTAGGAGGGTACTGGAGGGCTCTCCGCAGACATCAGGGACGTTCTCTCATTGCAGGGCTCCTCCTCGCTGTCCGAGTTGTTCATGAATGTGATCATTTTTGCTTTCCTAGGGAGCACTCAGGAGGGACACAGCCAAACGCTACTCAAGGCTGAGGGAACAAGCAGAGCAGAAGGAAAGAGAAACAGTGAACACCGCAGTGCAAACACCTGGAAGTCTGAAGAGCAGACAACTTCAGCAGGGAGGCTACAGCATGCTATATAACTTCATCTCCTTCTAACAGCTGATTTAGCCTGCTGTCACCCCAGGCATGACAATCCGTTCAGTTAAAGTCACTATGACTTTTGCAGTCAGGGAGAACAGCAAAATGCAGCACTGAAGCAATTTAATACTTTTTCTTTGCCACAGCTGCCTCTATTTTCCCTCTCCCATTAGTACACCTTGACTCCCACAAAGGAGGTTTTTTCAGTGCTTAGTGTTTGTTTTGCACGGGCCAAAGCAAGCTTCACTTTCAAATGTTGGGTGCCTGCTAGAAAGTTAAGAGAGCTCAGCTCTTACACAACACTCCCACAGGCATTGGCAGGTAGCAGAAGTTTCTTGGTAACTTAGAGTCTTGGCTTTACATAAGCCACTAAGCAGGAATTACATGCCATCTTCTCTGTTATGACTGTTTTTTTAACCCGATTGATTTCATAAGCAATTCTTCTCTTTGCCCATGGACAAGGAGAGGTTTGTGAAGAAAGGGAAAGACCACCACTCCTTAGGTAAGCCACTTTTTTTTCCCCTCATGTTGCCTTGTGATTAAAAGCAAAGTCACTTGGATGGGCAACAACTTGGAGTATAAGAGCTGGGGCAAGAAGTGTTTGGCCTCTTTCCACCTACTACTGTGCAGAAAAACAAGCAAAGCAGTGGCACAGAGCAGAGAGAAAAGTAACAGCTCTTCTTTCTGTTCACCAGAGAGAAGAGGTGCACTGCCCCGGATACTGCGAAACAGCCTTAAAGCTAGGATTTCAGGAAGCTCTAAAGGCAGATGATAGGAAAATTCCATTTAGCTTTTATTAAGTCAGCTTAACAAAGCGAAAACAAGGATAATTCAGTCACCTTCCAATTCTCAGCCACCTGTCCATAAGCAAAACCAGACCTCTAGTGCATTGTAAAGGTGTAATATCTACAAAAATATTTTACCCAAAGTATCTTTCAAAAAAAAAAAAAAAAAGCCTGTGTGTCTCAGGAAATATATCCAACTCAAAAGAGGAAGCTGAAGAAGCCACACGACTTGGATGCAGTCATTTAAATCTAAATCACGCATTTGCAGTCCAACCAGTATACTATGCTGTCTACCAGCCAGCTTGAGAAGTCAGAGTGGATACTCTGAAGATCTGCAAGATACTCTTGCTTCTCACTAACGAAATTGAAATTCACTGTGGAGGAAGGAAAGAGGGAGGAGTGGCAGATTACCCTTTCTTTCACAACCTCCTCAACACATCTGGCACCTTCAAGAAATTTTAGAACATCAACTCAATATGCCCAAGTGAAACATATTTCAGACATCTGCTCCTCCCCTGCCTTCTCATCAAGCTTTTTCATACAATTTTGTTCCTCTTTTAGTGATAAAAGTGGTACAATTATGGGAAACAAATGCAGGGTGTCATGGTTTAACCCAACCAGTAACTAAGCACAACACAGCTTCTTGCTCACCCTCCCCCAACCCCATGGGATGGGGTAGAGAATCAGAAGGGTAAAAGTAAGAAAACTCAGGGGTTGAGATAAGAACAATTTAATGATTGAAATAAAGTATTATAATAAGAAGAAATTGTAATGAAAACAACAAAAAGAGAAACAAAATCCAAGAAAAACAAGTGATGCAATCGCTCACCAACCAATGCCTGGCCAGTCCCTGAGCAGCGATCACTGCCCCCAGGCCAGCTCCCCCCAGCTTATATGCTGGGAATGACATCATATGGTATGGAATATCCCTTTGGCCAGTTTGGGTCAACTGTCCTGGTTGCGCCCCCTCCCAGCTTCTTGTGCACCTCCAGCTTTCTCGCTGGCACAAGAAGCTGAGAAGTCCTTGACTTAATGTAAGCAGTACTTAGCAACAACTAAAACATCAGTGCATTATCAACATTATTCTCATACTAAATCCAAAACACGGCATTATGCCAGCTACTAGGAAGAAAATTAACTCTATCCCAGCCAAAACCAGGGCACATGGGCAGCCCTCAAGCCAGACCTGTCAGCTTCACATTAATACTGTGTTCTTACAAGTGAGCTGCCTGACACCTGCCTTTGTATGCTTATTTCTTACAAAGCCCAAAATCTCCACTCCGAGTGCTTAACACATTCTTCTGAGTGAGCGCGTGAGGGCTCACAATTTACAGCTGAGAGCCTAGATTCTGGCTCAGTTATAGGATTTAGGCCTTTAAAGAAGTTGGGTACATAAAGTCATTCAATCATGACATACTTCTGGATCTGTGAACAGGTTGAGTTATTCATGCCATGGGATCTGTGAGCCAGGGAATTTAAATAACTCAAAACTTTCTGCCCATGTCAGAGACCAGAGAAGGAAAAGATTTACTCTCTGATAGTTTGGAACCAATATTTACATTTTAACAACCCAATGAAAATACTAAAGAATTTTTTCTCTCAGTGTTTAATAAAGTGCCACACTATTTTTTCCCTACGAACAGAGCAATTCTGCAGAGGATTTAGAAGGGACAGCCAATTAGCCTATTTTCAACACCCTAGTTGTGCCTACTGGAGGAGTTAAACCAATAGCAAAAACACAGTACTAATTACTAATCTCCAATGATTACATGGAAAAAGAATCTCATGTTGTAATGCAGCTGGTTTTAAGCTGGACATTTTCTGCTGTTCTCCCTCAACAAGGATACAGACAAACGCAAAGATGCAACAATACTTCTGGTCAGCAGGCAGACTCAGACCTGAACACAGCTTTATTGTCCCTTGTTTACAAGGCATTGGTTTTAGTGAGGGCTGACATAAACAGACCCCAACGTATCTGGGACTTTACAGGAGCTCCTGTGGCAACCAGCCCTCAACACATCCTCAGATGCTGTACTCACAACTGCCTTAAACTGACCTAAATACGTGGTCCTGCCAAAGGGGTTGTCCTGCCACCCTCAGGCTCTCTGGTGCCAACACCAGGTGCTCATCAGCTGTCAAGCTCTTTTGACAAGACAATGGGCACTTGTTCTCCTTTGCTTTCACAGAGCCAGGTTTCAGCAGGACCAGCTCCCAGGCTGGCTACGTGAGCAGCCTCAGTGCCAATGCCCACAGAAGGGAAAGGGAGTGCTGGGCCATCCCCCTTCCAGTAGGGTCCAGCCTTACAGTGACAAACCCTCTGCTCAACCCCAAACAAGCAGCCCACCCTCACCTCAGGTTTGCAACACCTGTGGCAACATGGCTCTTAGCCAAGCCGGGGTCTTTTGACATACAGTTTACAGAGGCAGGAACAGAGGCCCTCCCCCTCTGCCCCACCACAGACCCAGCAGGGAGTTTGTCTAACACCACTATTTATTCACCAGAGCTGCACTTTGAACCACCACCACCAAGACTGTGCTGGCTGACAGAGAGCTTTGGTTTAAGCAGTCTGTCCTTCAGGGGAGAAAGAACCAGCCTGGTCACCCTCACACCCACCTACCCAGCACGACAGCACCCTTTGGGCTGAGCAGAGCAAAATAAGAGAAAGCCTCTGCCCCGGGGGCTCGCTTGCCAAACAGAAAGGGAGCCACAGAGCACCAGGCAACCAAGAAAGGGGTATTATAAAGCCACACTGGTTCCTGATATCATTTCACTGGTTAAACTAAGGGAAGGGGCCTTGTGGAGGTGATTTCTGCCTCCTAAAAGAGGAGCACGGGAACCTTCTTTCCTACTCATGCACATGGCACCAAATATATTGGTGCATACTGACTGTGTTTTCCAATACTGAGCTGAAAAGAGGGAAGGACAGGTCAGGAAAGGAAAGCATGGAGGGCTGAAACAAGCACACTTTCCTTCTGGCTATAGCAACAGGAAGAGCTTTTGGTATGGGGTGAAAATGCAAACTGTATCTATATTCACGGAAAGCTATAAAGCACGGTCTACCAAATACACTAAATGAAGGAGATGAACAACACATGCCAGACCATCAAACTGACCCATTAGGTTGCAGGGTATCAGCCAAGATTTTCCTTTTTTCCTGTGTGGATAGATTCAAACCATTAGGTCCCATTCACAGCAAACCACACAATGTTTAAGAGCCAAAAGACCAAACTCTCAAAACCACATGGCAAAAACGAAAGGGGACACAAACTAGGCCAGCACTAAGTGCTTCTTGTAATGGAGCAGCTGAGGTGGGAATACAATGACTCCTGCTTTACAGCAGTCTCATGAAGGCTGCAGGAGTCACCATTTCTCTCGTTCCAGATGTCCTTCATGCAAGGGACCTCTTTCCTCAACTGTGATAAATCACCTTTATGGGTTTTGATGAAACTGGGCCAATTCAAACTAGCATTAGGATCTAGCCTCAGTTTGTCTTTTAATTTCATGCTGCAACATCACTGTGCAGCAAACCAACCTAAATCCTTTGCTTTGCCTTTCATCCATCACAAATAATACCAGTGCAATATGCAGCACAGAACAGCTGCTATAGGCTGGCACAATGCTTAATAATCCACTTGAGACTTAAAATTCCTGCTTATATATATTGTTCTCTTTCATGGCAACTAGAGGAAGAGAATCAGTCTTCCTTTGCTATATTTAGATGAAGAGAAAGCTCTGGGCTGACACTGACAGCCTGATCTCCTAAGTTTCAGCTGTAACAATTACCGCTGTCTGTAAATACAAAGATGAGGAAAAAACTTTAAGAAAGTCTAAGTGTTGGGGCCAAAAAGATTTCCAGGTTCTTGCCAATAAAGCCAAAACATGCATGCTGCTAAAATGACTGGGGACTTGGAACACACCTCAACGGTCAAAATAGAACCTGCAAATGCCATTCACTTTCAGCCCCAGAATGCAAAAATAACAACAAAGCACAAGACACTATGGGAAGCTGTAGAGATTTGTAGCTCTCTTTCTCTGTTTTAGGGCACACCAACCTTGCTGAACGAGCACTGCTTTCTCTTGCCCCACAGGAGAGGCACACCACATAGCCCCAAAGGGTTATTTTGCTGGCAGAGCCGAAATCAGACCCTCCCCAAGAAGGATTATTTTGCCAGTGCTAAGCCCAAACATACTAGCAGTCAACTTCTCGCCATAGCACAAAGGTGCCGCAGCCCCACAGGCCTACTTACACCCATAAATCCTCAAAGTTTGGGTCAAACTTCACACGCAGGAGCAGCTTCTCACAGCAGCCCTAATGCTGCTGGGGGCACCTGAGCCAGCTGGTACTGGAGGTGACACACCGGGGACACCCAAGGACACCCGTGCTGGGGCTGGGTTCCCGTCTCCCACCCGAGCACCCAAGAGGAGCCCTGGGTGCCCCCGCTCACCCTCGGTTCTGCCGCGAGTGGGAACAGCGAACGCACCGGGTCTGGGTCAGCTTCCGTCTCCGTCCAAGCGCATGGCCGGCGCGGCCACCCACGCAGCGGCTGGCGGAGAGAGAGAGGCAACAGGCGCTTTGAAAAAAAAAAAAAAAAAAAAAAAGGTAAAAAAACTCCAACCTGTCAGTCAGAGATTTTGCAGGAGGCCAAGACCCTGCACCCGTGCCGGCGCTCTCCCCAGGTGCCGCTAAGGGTGTGCTGGCGGCGCTTCCAAATGAAATCCCGGATGGCAGGCAGGAACGTCACCCCGCAGCAGAAATATCTGTATTTATATTTTACCCACGTAAATACACAAACACACATATAAGAATACGTGTTTCGTATATACACACATATATAATATGCACCTATATAAGAATATACACATGCACGCACACACTCATCTATAAAACTTTCACCATAAGGAGCCAGCGAGGCTGCCGGGCCTCCTTCCCCCCGTCCCCCAGCCTCCGGGCCGGGTGCCGGCGTGGAGCGGAGGAGCCTAGCGCGGCGCGGCGCACCGGCCCCCCAGCCCCCGCGCGAGCACTGCCCCGGCCCGGCCCGGCCCGGCGGGGATGCGGGCAGACCCCGCCGCTGTTTACCTACTCCCGGCACAGGCACGGGCTCCACTCCTCTCCCATTGGCTCCGGCGCACTCTGGACCCAGCGCCGGCCGGGAGGACGAGCACGCTCGCCGATTCACCGCAGCGGCTGTCGGTCGGCGGGTGCGCCCGCCTACTAGCCATGCTCCTCCAATGGGGAAGAAGGGTGGGAAGAGGGACGGCCAATAGGAAGGCTGTTCTCCGCGCTGTCTCGCTCCGTGCTGAGGGCGGTGGCTGAGCCGCCATAGTGGGGCGGTTGTGGGCGCGGCCCGGAGCCTTCGGGCCTGCTGAGGAGGAGACAGTGTGGCTCCCGCAACCGGGCGCTGGTGCCAGGGCTTCTCCCCTCAGCGGTAGCGAGGGAAAGGGAGGACTCAGCTCGGCTGAGGCCCTGTCCTGCCGGCTGCCGTTAAGCGGCCGGGCGCGGCGGTGAGTGGCTCCGTGGAAGCGCTCAGTGCGTAGGGAACAGGGGTGAGCTGCCGGGCAAAGCACCGTCGCCCTCCCCTCAGGCTTGATAGCTGCACCCTCACAGCTGGGCACCTGAAATACCTAATGCCAGTGAAAGGCCCTTTTAAGCTAATTGCTTGAAAATGCCTGGCTTTACACCCGTAACTTAAGTTTTTACGGACCATGAAACTCCCTGGGCAACCGGTGTTTTTAAGGTATTTAAATGTTTATCAACGGCCTTCAGTAAATAGGAAAGCTATGTGACTGTGCCGATCCGGATTAAAATTAAAAGGTAAGGGGGAAGCATGGAGGAGTAAATAGAGAAACCAGAGGAAATGGCCCGAAAATGGTTCTTTAGGAGTTGTGTCTGACCTCTGCTCAGTTTATAGATCAGAGGGATGAATAAAGGAAAACTGCAAACATGTTTGCATTATTTGCTATAGGTATGAGAAGTTTGTATTTTCAGAGTGTAAGACTTTTTGTTTAAAAAAAAATAGCATGACAGTAAGCAAGATAATCCTATAGACAGATGAAACTGTTTTTCAATCAGCATATAAACCACTCCTGCGCCTCTGTTCCCATTGCTTTATCAAGCAACAGTTAAATGAAATTAAGATTCTGGCAGCTCTGTAGCACTTGCTCATCATCTCTGGGGGCAGAGATACAGAATGGAGTAATGGTAAATTCCTTCTGCTGCTGTTGTTGCTTAGGAAGAACCTCAAGGCACAGACACAGAGTATTTGCAGCAGAGCTTCACTTTCCTCTTTGCTTTGTGCTATCCATGATGATCTTGCATACAAAAGGAATGAAGGGCAAGATGGTAAAGAAGGAGTCGCAAGGTATGATAAGTGAACTGTCCTGCTATATATCATGGAACAAAACTGAATTTTTTACAGATTCCAGATCTAAGTTGCCCATCACATTATTTTCCGCAAATTTTCCTGCACAATATTGGTGATAAGTGATACACCTTCCTTGTACCTGTAATCCTTATTTTGAGCCACTTTCCACACAGAAATAAGTTACATGTAAAATTCTTCAGAGCCCCAAAGAACTGCCCATCAAAGCATGACCTTTGCCAAGGTAAAGTCAGTTTGGGAAAACTGACAAAAATGTGTGCTTGGCTGCATTCTTCACTAGGAGAGCATCAGAGCTCTTTGTAACAGGTTTCTCTCAAAGGCTGTGTTTATCCTTGGTCTTTGTGCTGAGCTATTGAGTTCCTTTTCACTGGACACTTCATCTAGCTGGAGGTTTTTTAAAATGGAAATTTCTATGATTAATTGAATCCTTCACACATTGTATGCTCAGTGGCTTGTCAAGTTTATTTAATACTAGGAGAAGGAGCAATTTTGGGTTGCACTCAGATTTTCCACAACTGTTTTATAGCCCTTTACTTTTTTGTGGAGCTTACATATCTGACACAAATTTGGAATAACAGTAAAAATATTTATCTGTTTTAAAACATTTTACATCTTCAAAGCCAAAGCATTGACAGTCTGAACTGCGCTGCTCTTCACCTCACTGGCAGCTGGCCAGTCCAGCTGAGCCTGCCCAGAGTCATCACTGAGCCAGCAACAAGCACGTCCCAGTGAAACCCCTGGCCTGCCATAAATCTGTGCAGGCAATAGGTAAGTTCTTCTTAGGCCCATTAAAGTCACTGGGGCTGTGTGCAGATTTCACCCACAGGGAGTGATTTGCTGAGTTAGGAGCAAATGTGTTTTCTTACGGGTGAACTTCCTTCATTTTTCGCTAACACCCATCAGTATGTCCCGTATTCTTTTCTCCCTCAGCTCACTCCATTGCTACCATGGAATGGACACAGCAATCTTTGGTAATTAACACTTTTTCTTGCTCGCTCTTCTTCCCTTCTTATGCTGTTTTCCCAAATTCTAGGTTCATTTCACTGCCCTTCCTCTGTCCAGTTCCAGTCAGAAGTATAACTGTATTTACCTTTATCTTGGTAGATGCCTAGGACTTGCAAATAATTTGTATTATCAAGGCCATGTGCCCTAGAATTTTGATCAGGTTTCCCTTTTCCTCCAAATTATGAAATTTTGAATAGTAATACTAAGTGATTTTCATTTGCCTTCTGCTTTTTTAATCTGTTAGGAGATTTTCATTGCTAACACCTGTTTTGCTATTTTTTTCCTTCAAATAGCACACAGAGAGAAGTGAGGTTTTTTCTGCTTCCTTTTTCAAGTGGAAACTGAGACTTCCATGCAATCCCAAGGCCCCTGAAATGGCCCTGAGTTGGGCAGCCTCTTAGGAAGCAAGATCTCTTTGATTCAGCAGCGGGTAACAGATAACCAATTCAGCATGTGGGTTTCAGAGGATATAAAGACCTAAAGGTTGACTAAAACCCATGCTCATAATCAGGTTGCAAGACAACAGATGAGGGAGTCAGGCCTTGTCCCATCCTTACTAACAGCCACCTTAACTGCTAGGTGGGCTTTGTTTCCTTTTTCTAGGGGCTGAAGGGGGTGGGAGCTGGTTTTACAAGCCCAGTTGACCTTTCTCAGCAGCTTTAGAAGCTAAACTTGCAGCTTTTTTTTCTCTCTTAAAAATGCTGCTCTTGCGTATGAAGGGCTCTGGGAGAAGAGAAAATTAGCATTAATTACACAGGCATCTAGTCAGGTCTCTGGCTTAAAGTTTAGAGACAAATTCTTTGCTTCTTTCCACATTCTCACTGGTTCCTCCCTTTTGCTCTCACTCTGTTGGGTGGGAGGGTTTTTGGAAAAATTACATGTACTGCAGCCTTCATGAAAGCACAAGAACTGATGGTGCTGGGACCATGAGTACGTGAAATGCAGCTGTCTTTCTGAGAATGTGTATTCTGCCTGCCTCCTTTGTAGTTTTTGGAGGCAAAAAAAAAATCTAGCTTAACTCAGTGTTACTCTTCTGTACCCTAAAGTGTTTAATAGGATGATAAAGAGTTGTTTCAGTCTCTCCTTCCTTGAGAGTTAGTACCACATTGCTTTCAGTAGAATGTCCCTTCACATGGTTTTTTCATAGCTGTATCACATGAGAAGCATCTGATCTGAGAGCTAGTTAAAAGACTCTTTGAGCAAAGCCCCGCATTGTGTTCATATGGCCATCAAAAATATTTCTGCTTTTTTTTTCTGTTCTTTAAACAGATCTGTGAAGTCATTTCCTTGAAGGATCTCTTTCAGATGATGTAAAGTATACCCATTCCTAGGTGTTGTGGTTCAGCCCTGGTCACCACACAGTTTCTCGCTCCACCCCCCTCCAGTGGCATGCGGGAGAGAATTGGGAAGAAAGGAAAACTCGTGGGTTGAGATGAAGACAGTTTACTAGAATAAGAAAGGAAAACTACAATAATAACAAAATATAAGGATACTAAAATATACAAAATGAACAATGCACAATTTCTCACCACTTAATGTCCCAATGACCAATACCACCCGTCCTGAGCAGCGATCACGGAAACAAAACCAAGCAGCAAGCAAAGGAATGAAAGGGAGCCAGCAAGGTAGAGAGAGCAATGCCAGCGAGCAAGAGAAAGATACCCCTGCCATGGGCAACCCCCACTTATGTACTGAGCGTGACAGTTTGGGTCAATTATTCTGTCTATCTCTCTCCCAGCTTCCTGCACCTGCACATTAGCGAGGCCTGGAAAGCTGGACAGTGTCCTTGGTCTCATTAGCAACAACTCCTAACATCAGTGTGTTTATCAACATTCTTACATACAAAATCCAAAACACACCAGCTACTGAGAGGAAAATTAACTCAATCCCTGCTGAAACCAGGACACTAGGAAAATTATGTGACAAGCCACATCACAGCTTTTTGATTTGGGTGATCTGTGTCTCTCGCCAGAAGCAATTGTTGCCAGGCTGGTGGTTGTTCTGAAGCACATAGGGACATTCTGTGGGATTGCCCTAATGTGCTCCATTTTAGTGCTTAGACATTTACAGTAGGAGATCTCGGGGAGTTTTTCGTCACAAACTGCTACAATCCTCTAAATATGTCCAAGGAATTGTGACTGTTTTATTTCAGGAGGTATAAATAATACCCGGAAATAGGACTACAGACACAAAGTTAAACACTGAAATGCTCCCTTGGCTTTCGAATGGCAACAGACACAACACCATCTGTCAAAACAGCATTAAAACCTCTTATGCTTACACAGAATATATGAATAGGGTTAGGCCCAGCATATCTGAGGTTTTAGGCTAGAATAGACAGTACTCTCCAAGAGTCTTGCTCAGTTCATCTGTAAATCTGCAATCCTTCAAGGAAAGGTACTGAATACCAAAGTAAATATTTTTCTCATAACTGAACGAGATCTAATGATTTGTAAGATTACTTAGCATGCAGCCAGGGCTCATGACAGAGTGCCACATGTGGATGGGTACCATATTGATGTCACACTTCTGTGTGGATTTTTAAACAGTGATCCCACATTGGTGTATCCATGAAGCCTCAGATCCAACCAGAAAGTTTAGACTTATGCTCCAGTACTGAAGAGCATGGTATATCGTTCTGCCTAAAACAGCGATAAAATAAGGATCCAGAGTCCCCTAGATGTAAACTATTGATCCAGCTCTTGGAAGCATATCTGCATACTGGGGAATACTAACCAGATACTAACCACAACTGGGGATACTAACCAGTTGTGCCATGAATGTTCATTCAGTACGTGTGTCCCATAGTATTGCGTAGACCTGAGATCATCTCATGGTCCATTCATTCCAGGTTCTATAGCATCATAGAAGCTGTGTAGATGACTGCTGTCTAATGTGTGTAGAAATGAGCTACACATGTGACTCGAATCAAACAGATGAGGCCAAGGTGATGGGAGTGGAACAGGAATCAAACCTGGTTAAGTGGGCAGTCAGAAAGCAATTGGTGATGCATCCAATTCAATGCAATACCACCAAAGTCCTGCTTTTAAGCACAGACCCATCAAGCAGGAGAAGGACTGCTCCAATGGGAGTGCCCTGTGTTTGCCTTGGAGCAGGAGCAAAGCTCCTGCTGCCATGGCGGCCTCTGGACCACTGTCTCATTCAGACAGTTTCTCCTGCTTCCTTATGTACATGTTTTGTCCAGTTTTGCTGAAGAATCAAATATCTTTTTAGGAGACAAATGCACTAACATGAAAAGCAGTATTATGCCTTTGAAGTTGTTGGTATCTCTTTGGCTTTCCAGATCTTGGGACAAATCCTTCAGACAGTCCTAGGTTCTGAGAAATCAGTGGATCTGTTCATGTGACTTGGAAAACTGTGAGTTAACACTGCTCTGCTCTGCCTGAAGTCAGTGATAAATCAATAGACTTTAACTGAAATGAGATCAGTCCTGGTACGCGTCTAACATATTTTTAAAATGCACATGACAGACAAAGTGAGATGTTCCCCATAACTATACAGATGAACCTATGTAATTTACTTGGGCCCTCTGCTGGTATTCATCTTGGGGAGGACGTGGATAAGGAATGTCAATTATACATTAATATTCAAATAAATCCTTCACGGTTGTATTTCAAGGAGGTTCTGTCCTCCATAGCCTGTAAAATAGAGTCTTGCTATACACACCAGGGGGCAGAGGCCTTCTATGCACGGCCATCTGCTTGGTAGCTGGATTAGCTGTTTGACAGACATACATCTGCAGCTTCAACTCGGTTACGCTGTGTGATAATCCTTTGAGGGGATTTTATTGCAATCAGATGCCTGTGAAATGCATCAGGTGCTCCTATAGCCCTCTGTGGAGGATTTTTCAGTTAAATGTCCCATGTTGCAAAACTCCTGACACTGCCAGAGCAATTGTTTCGAAGCCACGCTGTTTGCCACATTCCACCAGACTACTAAGGCATTCAGATTCAGCCCAGCTTCTCTCTGCTGGCACAGTTGTATCATGACCAGTGTTCCCACTGCTGGAGCTACAACTGCAGCAGCAGTGGCAAGAAATCTGAGAGAATATAGACAAAGAATATATTTTTCACTCCCCTAAGGGGTAAGAGGAAAAATGTCCTATTTTGATTTTTGTTTTAAAAAAAGGAAGGCTTAATTGCTGTCTGTTTCTGAACTTCACTCATGTACTTATGCTAAGCAGTGGTTTTCAAAAGAATCTATTGTCATATTTCTGCAAGCTTCTCTGCACAGAAGCACTTAGAATAGTTTATCTTACTAACTTTTAAAGTAAATTAAGTAAGTTTGTTTTAAACCCCTTCCCCTTCAGCAGGAGTGGCCCTTCCTAAAATAGCCTTTACTGGCATTTAGTTTATTTAACTTTGCACTAACACCATTTAATCAAGCCTTAAATTAGGTTTTGAACCAACTTAGTTAAACTGGTTCAAGCCAGTTTGGTTTTCAGTTATGCAGTAACTGAAGAGTTTATTACATTTTAAGATAAATGAAATAAGAGGGTTCATACAGAGATTTTCTACTGATCAAACAAAGCAGTTTTAAGGCAAATCTGAAGTTAAACCCCTGTGGCTTTTCAAAGCCTTGAGGCTTTATTTTTCCTCCTATACAATGAAACTGTAGGTAAGTTGAAGGAAAAAAACCAAAAAACTTTCTTTTATGTGTCAGGGAGGTTCAAGCATAGATCTCAGATTAAGAAAACAGCAGTAACTAGTACCTCCTTGTCTTCTTCTTTATAACTTCCCTCCTCTCTTTCCCATCTGACAAGCATCAATTGCTTCAAGAAGAACTTCAGAAGTTAAGTATTTTTAAATTCTGCAAGGTCTTGCACTTTGCTAATGAATCATACTCCTCACTTGTAATTTTTCATAAGCGCAATTAAGCTCACCTTTTTCCATTCCATTGCCGTATTTCACCCAAATCACCTTGGTGTTGCCATACATCTCACAGATGTTCTCTTGTAACAGTGATATGTGTTTCCAGAGCAGCAAAACTTTGCAGGCATTATGGGTGACACTCATCCTTGGTCAACAACAGTCCTCATGAAACAGAGTCATACTGCAGCTGTCATAGAGAGGTCAGAGTTGACTGTTGGTGGTGGATAAGCTCTGTCCATTTGAGCCTGTCTGTATTTGTCTCCCAAAGCCCAGGCAGAGCCTGGAGATCATTTCAGCCAGGGCTGTGTTGAAGTACAGCTCACATAACAATATACAATAGTCAAGGAGAGAGAAATGAAAGAGAACAGCACATAGATCTGACATTGTCAAGATTACATTAGCCTGGCAGAAAGTCATTACTCAATAGAGAATTACAGAGGACAGGGCATTGCAAATAAATAAAAATCACAGACATTCATTGGAATACAAGCTACAGGTTTTCCAAAATGTCTGTGGTGTCTATGGAGGTGTATTTGCTTTTTCCTAAATCCGCATGAGGAACTGGACATTTGCACAAATAGAAACAGTGTGGTCCTACTATAAGGAGGAGGAGAAAATAGCAGAAAAAACCAATGCACTGTGAAAGAGCTGATGTGAGCACCTGAGCAAAGGGAATTGTTGCAGAATTTGGATGAGTGCTCAGTGATGCAGCCTGAGTTCACTGACTTTGCCTTCTGCAAAGCAGCCCTGGGAAAATGTACACGTGGGGCAGACAGTCTGCTTGGTTTCTGCTTGATTCAATCAGTAGCTTTTCTGTGCTTGAAATCCTTGGTAAAAGAATACCGCTGCTCTTAGGACAAGTTGCCTGACAGTCACCAAGCAGTTCAATTCCAGCATCTGCGCTTGTCACTGAAGGCAGCATAAAACTCAGCAAGACAGAGGGTGGGTGTAATGCTGTTAGAAGAGCTGCAATACCCATATCCAAAAGAAAAATTTACAGTTCTTCATGACATGTAGGGAAGATGCAGTTTCCTCATCTTCCCTATCAAGTCAGATGAGTTTACTCATACAAATGTCAGGAAAAAGCAAATGCAACTCCACAGATAGCTCCATGTTATTTGTGCACAGCTTATTACTTGTATTCAAATGTGAACACAAAAGCTGTGGTAAGTAATGTCAAAATCAGATGTATTATTTAAAAAGAAGAAAGATGCCTTCACTGTCATTTAGAAAAGGAAACAGTAATGGTGGTGACTTTCTGTATGAGCAAGTGTAGCATATAAGAGATGAACATTTCCCATGCACTCATTTCAAATGCTGAATTTTGAGATGCTTTGGGCCTCATTTTTATACATGCTGAGCAGACAAAAAATCCACACTTCGTGAAAGTCATGAAGTTCATTAAAGTTATGGCTTTCGTAAAGGAAACCAGACTGGTTCTTCCAGAGACTTCCTTTTACACATGCAGAAATAGAGACACAAAAAATCACTAGCCAGTTCTTAAAATGTTGGTCTTCACCTCTCCCTGCCTTAGTTTTCCCATCTGCACAGGAAAGATGATAATCACCCTGAGTGAGAAGTGCCTCGAGGCACTCCCTCCAGGGAGAGGGTAGCAAAGTGCTATGTTGTTTACGAAGATGAGCAATGCCCAAAGTACTGCACACAATGCCAACGCTTAGATCATTTCTCACCCACCTCTGCTTTCCTCCCAAAACTGCGTTTCTATCTCCTCTGTCTTTCTCAGAGCTATTTACACTCCTGTTTATTTCAACATTTATACAGGAGGTTCCGTAACAACATCAGATTCATTTAATTCTTCCACTCAGTGCACCTGTCTTAAAAGCCAGTTAAATCATGTCACCTCTTGAAGTAATTCCTTGTCTCAGATGAGCAGTATGAGCTTTTTATAAGCTCAAAGCCTACTCTGCTTGTTCAGGGAAGATTCATTGGGAATCCTGAATCAAGTCTAGCCTTCAGATCCTGATCTGTGGTTAAAACAGTCAATGCCACAGCAGATGCACTCAGCAGGTGATGGCAGATGAGTTTTCCTAGACCTTGAAACAATGAAGTTGTTCCCACTGTAGAGGTTATATCTGAATGCACAATCTTGATTCTAATCGCGGTGCTGAGCTAATGTGTCTAATGGTCTCTGAATAGCTACCTTGTGCCCACTAAGTGAATAAGGAAGCTAGCTCTTCTGATAATGAGGAGAGCCTTTAACTGCTAGAACCAGAGTTGTTTTGCTGTGGAAAGGAAGTGTGAGATTTGAGCAGCAAGGAGAGAAGAGCTTGCGGCTTCAGCACTGATTTAGGATACTGATAGTCCAGGCTGGCTTCCCAGTTCCTGCACAAACTTCCTAAATGTTCATACAACAGAGAGATGGGAACCTTTCCGAGGCCTGACTTGTTCCTTAGCGACTAAAGTCTTGGACAGAGAGACTCCTGCTTATTTTATACATGTTTTTTTCACTTATGTCAATGAGGTTCTGACTCTTAAGGTCATTTGAATAAATTTTCAGTTTGGTGGCTGAGCCAAATAAGTCAGAGTTGGAGTGAAATCAGTTTGAACTGATCCATAGTAGAGATATCTGGATTTTATTTGCATTCACAAGAAAAACTGTAAAATATTGCTCTGAGTTGTGGAACATACTTTATTCAACGCAAAATGAAATATTTCCTTCTGAAAATACTTATAGTGAAAAAAAGTTAAATAGCAGGCTAACATTATAAAATTGCTGATGGTAGCAGCCACATCTTCTGCGAAGGCAAGCACTCATGCAGGCAGTGTAAAACCCAGATCTGAATATCCTCTCTATCTGAGAGGATCTGACCCACATCTCCCATTTCTCACAGAAGCGTCTTCTCAAAGCTGTTCTACATCCACCAGATTTAGTCAAAGGGAGGAACTTTGCCTGATAGTGTGATCTCTTTTGTCTTGTGCTTTGATCTTGTAAAGCAAATACATTTCTGACATACTGAAATAGTTCCTTGCAATGTTAACATAATTTTCGGTTCAGACAAACTATACTGCAAAGTCAATGGACAGTCAATCATTCTAAGCATGTGCTGAAAGAGCCCGGTTGTCAGCATCTCTTATTGTTCTTTGTTGGTTTATTTTACCTATCCAATGGGCTCCTATAAATAGGACATGATCTTCTGTTGAAATCTATAAAAGAGTGGAAAAAGCATACAAATGATACCAGCCTCCTGGGGACTTTTCCAGAGGGACTTCTCCTTTCTTTATGATAAAGAAATATGAATTAAAACTTATGCTCAAGGGATGTACCAAATACTTTGATCTACATTTTAGCTTATAGTGTTGGGAGGCTTTTTGGTGTAAAATATTTCTCGTGAAATCTGAAACAAGTATAAGTTGACTCATGGAAGAAAAATTGAATCATAAAGAACAGCTACTTGAACATACACAGCAATGAACCCAAACACCTCCATTAGTGTCTGGAAATTGTAAAATTGTGACTCTTGGGCCACAAAGATCGTCAGAGGGCTGGAGCACCTCTCCTATGAGGACAAGCTAAGAGAGTTGGGGCTGTTCAGCCTGGAGAAGAGGAGGCTCTGGGGAGACCTGATAGCGGTCTTCCAGTACCTCAAGGGGGCCTACAAGAACGATGGGGAGAGGCTGTTCAGTAGGGCCTGTTGTGATAGGACAAGGGGCAATGGCTTTAAAATGGAGGGAGGTAGATTCAGACTTGATATAATGAAAAATTTTTTTAGAATGAGGGTGGTGGAACACTGGAACAGGTTGCCCAGAGAGGTGGTAGATGTCCCATCCTTGGAAACATTCAAGGCCAGGTTGGATGGGGCTCTGAGCAACCTGATCTGGTTGGAGATGTCCCTGCTCCTTGCAGGGGGTTTAACTAGATGACCTTTAAAGGTCCCTTCCAACCCAAACCATTCTATGATTCTGTGGCACCTAACATCGGTGCTGTCTCTAGTGTTGAGGTCCAATCGCATTGCCTGTAGCTTCACTATTTGGATGGCAGATGCAAGCAGGGCAATGAGGGTATGCTGGAGTTTGGCAGTGTGGTGGCCTTGGCATAGCAACAGCAGCGGCTGCTGCTAGCATGGACATTGGAAGTCATGGCTCACAGAAGGAAAGCAGGCTAGCCCAGGGAGCCTGCATAGTTGCTGAAGATGGATGCCCAAATGGAAATGCAGGAAGCCCCAGCCCTGGTCTAAAAGGACTGTTTGGTACAGGAGGTAGAATAGAGTATGGGGAAGTACCAGATGCAGCAGAAGCTGTATCCTGGACACCAGCCAGGGTGTGGCTGTTGAGTTATGATGATAGGGATGGATGGGGACTTCCAATCTGTGTTGTTGCTTCAGCACATGGCTTGGTAGGTGTGGAGGTGCTGGGTGCAGATGTCTGGGTGTCCTCCTGTGGAACTGATGCAAAGGGATCGTTCTCCTCCGCAGAAGCAGCTACTATCACAGGCTGAATGTCTGGGCTTCTTCTCAGGCAGCCTTCCTTCAAATCTGGGTCTAGTGAGAGTGCAGCTGGTGCTGTGCTTTTAACACCAGCACTTTGTTTACAGGTTCACAGCAGGTGGAGATAATCTCTCTTGAAATAGGAGTTATAATAGAAGAGTAACTAAAAAATACAAAGGAGAGGAGTTAGTTGCCATCATTTCCAGATTGAGAAAGACAAAGCTATGATAACAAAGCAGTTGATTCAAAAAAGACAAAGTTGGATATTAAAAAGGCCTCTTAGGGGCATTTTAAACCTGAAGTTGAGGCTGAATAAAATGTCACAATACAGATCTGTTAAGTCATAACCTGCCTTATGTTTTTGTCATTTGGGAACAGAGAATGTAGAATTTTCCAAAGCATAAAAATGGATGTAGAAACCCAAATATCACTGGTTTTCAGCCACCTCAGTGTGGAATTAATGTGTAGGTAATAATATGATGCTGACATGTATCTTGTCAGCATTCAGCAGATGCCACAAGAAAATTTAAATTTTTGGTACAGCAAGATACAGAGCAAGTACACAAAAAGCACAATATGATGAGACTATCTTTCCATTTCCTGGGCTCAAAGTAACTAGAAATAACCAAAACCTGTTTTTTCAGCATTTCTACTCCTCAGAAATACTATGTCAAGAATCACTGAGGATGATGGAGAGACAAAATCAGAACATTCACTACCATCCTATACTTCTACCTTGTAAAGGCTTACTGTATATGAACGTAAATCTACCCCACCAGAATATCCTGAGAGTTATTTCATGTGCAGAGGGACTGACATACGTTGCCAAAGCAGAACCTGCTGCTACTAGTGCTTGAAGTTCGTCAGATGAGGCAAATACTGGAGAATCCCCCTCCATTTTGCTGAATCCATTAAGATTAAGCTGATGAATGAATGTTTTCATGGACTCAGTTTCAAAAATTTACAGAGGTCTTCTCCTTCCCAGCATTTCCTTTTTGAAGAATCATTCAGCAATCATTACGCAGTTTCCAGCATTGCCTCACCAAATCAACTGAAACCAATTGCTTCAATTTTCCAGGGTTTCTTCAGGAAGCTTTGCCAGAGCTCTCCTCCAAAAAATTAGCACCTGTGCTTATGGCCGAGGGTTCATCAGGCAAAACCTGATCAGCTTTTTCTTCTAGTAGAGGTGCAAAGGGAGCATCACCAGTGGCTCTTCTATCACACTGGAGGGACAGGAGAAGTTGAGAATGCCAACTTAACTGTCCCATCTGAAACAGAAACCCAAGATGTTTCTGATGAAGAAGGCTCCACTTTCAATTTTTCTTTTCTCAGTTTGACTAAAATTTCCAAGCTGTTGCCATTTACCTGAGCAGCCAGGCTTTGTCCTGCTAGACAAGATGCAAGATGAAGGGCAATGGCACCAGCTGCCTGGGGAGTGCAACCGAAAAGTCTCAAACGTCACCACAACACTCATGGTGCATCACAGTCATATCACAGCATGGCCTCCATCTCCTGGCAAAATGAAGCAGGAGCAGAAGAAGTTGCTAAATAGCAGTGGTTGCTTTTCATTTATAGAGCTGCAGATGTTTTGAGCCAAGGGTCAGGAAGTAAATAAAAATATTTACATTTCATAAGTCCTGAAAGGTGAATGCTATGTCCAGTTGCCTCTGGGTGTTGGTCCCCGAAGAGGGAAGCAGTGTTAGGAGTAGCAATGCCCCAAACCTGAAGTTTTCCAGTTGGACATCTTTCACCCATGCAGAAATGTCTGTACCCTCTTTGATCTTACGGTGAAACTCCTGCTTCATTGCCTGTGCAAAGAGTTTTGATCAGCAGGGCTGGGGCTGCAGCCATTGCTCAACTGCTGTGCTGGTGAGGCGGCTCCTCCTCTAGGCACGGCTTTCCCTTCTCCATGCAGCGCCCTGACTAACTCCCTTCTGGCCTCCTTTATTTACTTGTGAGTTCTCCAGCTGAGCAGGGCTGCTAAAAGAAAACAGATATCTGTTCCCATTGCCTCCCCATTTCTTCTGCAGAATAACCCACGCTCTGTGGTTTCAGCAGCACTGCATCTGTAACAGGCTGCCCCATGTACTGAGCTGGAGCTTTCAGCAGTGTCTCAGTGGCTGCTCAATAGGATAAACTGTAAGTAAAAGGCTACCTAAGTACATTTTGCAAATGAAATAAACAGGAGCTATGCATCCCAGCCCTTTCTTGGGTTGGTTTCCTATGCTTTTATTTTGTATTTACCCTTCAGAAACCAAGCCAGGAAAATTGATGATGCTCTACTGAGCTTTTAAATTCAACCCTCTCTGCAGGACTGCAAGTTTTTCAGTAAAGGAAAGATTTGGTTGAGCGCCTGTAGGAGTCAGTGATTCTCTTCCCTTCAGCATTTGGATCCAGCCCTGGGAGTTTTATGAAACACTGACAGAAGTGTGGGGACAATAAGGTGAGCCTGAGAAGCATTGCAATAGTATGGGGAGAGCTAATAAAAGCTGTGAGTTCGGGCAGAGCTAGAAGGGTCTCGACAAACTGCCTAAGCACCACTGAGGGCCTGGCCCAGACAGACACATGGAGCAAATCAGCTGGGCTTTGCTATTCACCTGCAGGGAGAGGATACGATGGCAAACAAGGGTTGTCCGTGCAGGCTGAGAAACTGTGGCTGGGCCAAGCCAAGCAGAGATGGCAGCAGACAAGCTTGTAACAACTCCTACGACAAGAGCTAATACAGTAACTGTGTCAAAGGAAGGGCTGCTCACAGGAACTAGTACAAGTAACGTACCTGCTGTGTTGGCTTTACTAAAGTTCATCATGCAAACGTGGCCATATGAAAACAGGAAGGAGGAAAAAGGCTTTAGCTATTATTAGCTATTAAGCTCCATCCCTCTCTTTAAATACAGAGCTGAGGCTGCCAGTGCAGTCCAAAGAACCAAGGGTGGTTCTGGCGTGGGCTAGCAGGCAAGAGAGCCCTTTGCTCTCTCTGCTACTGCTTTGCCTGCATTGCCTTGGGCATCATGCTGTCACTCCTGTTGCCCTCTGTTTTCTGACTTGTGCCGTGAGGAGGACCAGCCTCACCACTGCCAAATGCTCCAAGCTCTTCCCCTTGTAGCTGCAGAGAGTTACCTGTTCGTTCATCCTGTTTCTGTTGCATCAGCTTGTTAAAAAGAAAGGCTGTCTGGTATGCTTACCTGAAATGTGGATGGAAAAAATATGTCTACCTGGTGGAAACTGATTTGAATTCAGTAGATTATTTAGTACCTTGTATGTAAATCCTTGCTTTCAATTTTTGAATAGTACAAGTGAAAATAGGAAATGTGGAAAAAAAGTACTTCCTTGGAGACAGTGCTTGAAGGGATTTTGAACTGAATTCCGAAAGACAGAACTTAATCAGTTCCTATCCCAGAGACAGCTGAATTTCTAATTTAGGTGTGCACTATAAGACCTGGTTCATAGCCCATTCGAACTGGTAGGCATTTTAATTTGGATGTAACAGGGTAACA
This sequence comes from Ardeotis arabs, assembly GCA_011801015.1. Taxonomy (NCBI): domain Eukaryota; kingdom Metazoa; phylum Chordata; class Aves; order Otidiformes; family Otididae; genus Ardeotis; species Ardeotis arabs. The sequence continues at coordinate 80,380 of JAAGAY010143638.1, forward strand.
TATGCAGACTGTAATTTCTGTTTCCTGCTATAGTTGTTAGCCTTTTGGGGATTTTTCATGGATTATCTAAATGCCAGAGAAAGAGCCAAAACTTCTTTCAGGTGTGATGTAATCCACTTTATGGAAGTCTTCCTAGGGACTGATCTGATTTATTATTCTCAAATTATTATGATTACTTCAAATGTAACCAAAATTAATTAAAGGCTTTCAAGCCCTGCTGATACTCAGAATTGCTGCAATAACTTTGCATTTACTTATGAAAAAGTTTCCATAATTGTAAATGCTTAAGCATATTAACAGAAAATATTTGACTGTAATCTCATCCTTCTGTAATGATTTGGAAAATTGAGTGCTGTAATAGCTATTTTAAATTCCATTTGCCTTCAACACAGCTAATGTCTCAACTAAACAAGATCAACCAAAACTCACCAACATTTATGATCACAGTGTGTTATGTACACTTCGAAATGTTTGAAAATTAAAATGGAAAATAAACCATCAGTTATTCCAAAACCAACCCATCAAGGCTGCCTTCTCAAAGAAAGCCTTTATCCTTGAGAACAGGTTAGACCAGATGTGGGCTTTTTACACGATGTGCTGTTGGAGATACGACTTGACAAAAACCATAGTTTTTAGAGAATGCAAGGCCCCACTTTCCCCTTTTATAACTTACTGTACCAGGCAAATGCCTCCGATTCACCCCAAACTTGAGAAAAAAAACCCTCTGAAAATAATGTAAGCATTAAGAATGGGAGAGCATACTTTTGACGGAATAAAATATGAGAGTCGTTAATCAGGTTTCCAACAGAGAATGAAGTGCACTATTGACTTCAGGCATTACCCATTTCTGGTAAACCTGGGAGACATCATGTGTTAACAACTGCCAGGCAAATTTCATCAACAATAAAGTGCCCTGCACTGTTCCTGCAAAGATCATTATCCTTCTTTTTCCAAAGTGGCCAAAAGCTGAGACACATTTTGTTTCCATGCAAATACATTTGTAGTGCTTGTTCATATTGACAGCTTGCATTTGAGGAACTCTAACCTTCTTCCATCCATCTTTTGTCTGAAACTAAAATCTGTTTGTTGGATCACCTTGGGACACTGAAGCTTCCCCACCACTACTTTTCCTCTGAGGGAAAAGGGATGAACCCCTGGTTTGCCAGCACTGTAAGGACTCCCCTGGTCCTTGCCGTATGTTTTTCGTGGATACACTGCAACTGTAGGTGCTACTTACAGTCTTGCCATGGAAGTTAACTTTTCCCTCAGAGTGCAAGCAGGCTGGGAAATATGGGAATACAGAGGAGAGGAGTGATACATTTCTGTGCAGAGACTCAGCTGGCCACCAGCCAGCAAAGCCATCACTGCAGTTGTTTAGTTAAAAAAAAAAAGAAGAGAGAAATGTAATATTTGATGACAATCTAATGTCAGAGTCCATGACATCACCTGCTTCCAGCTGCTGATTAATCATGTGAAAGAAATGAATTTGGACATGAAAGAGTGTGAATCTAACTACTGGGACAAATAACTGCATTCAGAAAGGAAGCAGGAGGGAAGAATTTATCAAGTGTTTGGTCAAATTAAATAACTTATTTTAGAACAGCCCCAACCTCCAATTCTTTCTGTCAGTTCATTGCTAAATCCTCATGGCCTGATTGCACTGCTATATGATTCAGGCTTTTGGCTTCCACGGAATTACTACAGATTTCCCTGTGAGCAGAAATGGGCATCAGTTTGATGGAGAGGAAGTGAGAAAATGGCGTGGAGGGAAAATAAAACCACTGGCAATTTAGGAGTTTCAGTGAGGCTGAAAAGTGAAAGAGTTTCTGGCATGGGTCTCAAGAACTTTGGGGAGGCTTCCTAGGGTACTTAACACTTACAGTAACATGGGCGTTTTGGCACTCTAATTCTCCTTATCTCAACTTTCAGAAGTATTCCTAAGAGTTAAAAAAACCCAGTGTATACTCATCACTTCCCATCCAGGTCAATTTCCTTGGGAAAGGAAATCATCGGGAAAGGAAAGAGGATGGGAATCTGAAAGTGCAGGTACTTTGGGGCTTTCAAGCCAGGGCTTGGGAAGCATAAGATGCCACCTAAAAAAGCACGTGAGATCACTGTTTAGACAGTAAATCTGATGGCTGGCATTTTGTTAGCTGTTAGAGTTCATCTCCTGGTCTCCAGTGTGCAAAGGAAACCCTACTGCAGCAAAATGGAAGCTGATTTGTAGAAGACAAGAGTTTCACCTGTTATTCTGAAGTCCCTTCCAGTGTCTCTCCAGCAACTATATAATGGGATGACATCCAGGGAAGAACCAGGCCCAGCTTGCTGAGCAGGACAGCTCTGGTGAACTCTATTCTTTAGCTCATCAGTGATGCACCACTTTCGGCATTGCTAACACTTTTTTGATTGCTATAGGCAGCCTCCAACTGTCTTTCTTGGAGGTTTCAAGTCTGAGTATGCTCACGTGATGTTCCCTCCAAAAACAGGGCCCTGCCTAACTTGACAGCCTCACATAGCGTCTGTTCCTGCAAAGAATCCAAATTTCCATTTGTCTACCTTTAACGTCTGTTCCACTGACAGTAATAAATCTCAGCCTGCTCCATTCTTCCTCCACATCTCTTTCTGAAACCATAAAAACAGTAGATGAGTTCCCAATGAGCACTGTTGCTGATGACACAAACGGCACCTCACTTGCTGGATCTTGTAAGTCTTGTTCAGCCCTATCCATCACCTTCACAAGGAAGAAGAGATGTTAAGTAAACTTTCTGTTAATGATAGATAGGGCTGTAAAAAAGAAAAACATTTCATTGTTTCTACATTTTGTTCCTTTTAGGAAATGTCAGAAATGTAAAACAGAAGGAAACAAAGTTGTTGATTTGGGTTGGTTTGGTTTTTTTTTTACATAAAACACACCTGCAATCCAGTCCAAAAATGACCCTGAGGAGAGTTAAAGAAATTTGGTTGTGTAGCTAAGGAATGAAGTGAGTATCTCTGCCAACAAATGATGGTTGTTTCCAGGATACTGTCTCTCCTATCAGGAAGGGTCATTCCAAGGCATTTCTCTGGCAGCTTTTATTAATGTCCCTCTCTCTGAGCCAGAAGACAGGAAGTTGTCGGATGGCTGAGGTCTTGCACCGTTCACATTCTCCTGTTCAGGGCAAGGCTGTCCTCAGCCAGCGGGAGAGAATGTAAGGGAACTGGCAAACCTCAAACATTTTGTCAAAGGGAGACAGAGTTACAAAGTTAATCTTTAGCGCTCTGTCCAGTTGCCCTCTTCCTGCTCCTTGTAAAACAGCCCTGAAGAAGAACAGTTTTGGTCTGTTCTCAGTGGAGAGAAGACCACTGTGGCTGCCAGCTTTTCTAGTGCCTTCAGCTGGGGGTGCAGGCTGTGTTCACAAGGGGTGAAGAAGCAATATCTCCACCAGCCTCAAGAAGCTACAGCCTCTGAGGGCAAAGCAGCCCACTTGGCATTGGGGCCAGCTCACCTGGTTCTCCCTCCTCCATGCTCTTTTTGTCCGGGGCAGGTGTCTCTCTTCTCAAACAGCAGAAGTCTGTGGGCAGAGTGGCAGGACTGTGGGGGCGTGAAGGCCCAGCTGGAGGGAGGCCTGGAAGCTCCACACCAGGAGCAGCTGAGCCTCTTTGCCGTGCCCTTCTGTGACACCATCTTCTGCCAGTTCTGCCTGCCTCGGGGCAGCCTGAAGTCCTGCGTAACCTGGTCCTGAATGCTGCTGTCAGGGGTCATAGGAGAGTATGGTTCAGACAACAAGAGCTACAGGGGTATCCAGAAAGGAGAGCAAAGGATGGAAAAGGATTGAAGAATGAGTGGGAAGTAAACACAGGGGTTCTGCTGAGGACCTGCAGGCCCCACACCTCTTCTCTTCTCCCCTCACTTTTGCATCTCATTAGTTCCTTAGGCAATTCAGTGAATTCCTCTGGGAAGAAGAGAGCAGCCAGCTGGAACTCTGTGGTATCCATCCCCATCCACCAGGAAGTAGGGAGCAAGTATGTAACATTTAGGAACCCATTAGTGCTGCCGTCTAGCTTATCAGCTTTCATTCAGCAAGTTTGGAAATAGATGTTTTATGTCTCCTCTCTGGGCCAGATCTTCACCTTCCCCAGCTGTAATGGCTTTTTAGATATCTAATTTCAAGCAGCTTCACACTGTTAGTACCTGCCAGACCATGAAGTATCTTTGACCTTTTCCAAAGGAAAAGAAAAATGGGAAGCCCCTTCCTTGGAGCACAGAGAGTTGTGAACGGTGGCAAACTTCATGGTGAAGTGAGGGACTGTCCCATGTCTTGAAATCTGCCTTCTTACTCAGGCACCTAAATATAGGTTTAAATGCTTTAATTTAGTTACACAGAGGTGAAAGCTCCAGCTGTAGAAATTTGCCCAGGGTTAGAGAGCACATGGTAGTAGAGTGGGAAATGTCAATGATCTGAAACTCTGTAGTCTGCAGTGGTGGCTTAAAAATCGTTCTAGACATGTGGCCTCCCAGAGATAAATAACTGCTGATTCAGGAGCAACCTGAAAACACCTGGGGGAGGAGGAAGGGCAGCACAAGAGGGAGCCTTGTCCTGGGCATGCCAGGCAGAGGAGGTGGGAGCGCGGCAAGGAAAACTATGCTGTGTTGCTGAAATTGCTGCTCAAATCCAGAACTGTGGAGGCAGTTCCTAGAGCAGTTCACAGCTTCTAGAGTGGCTGCCTCCAGAGCAGGGGCAGGGAGACAAGGCTCTGACTCGTACTAGTTGGCAATGGAGAAGCTGCTTGTGGTGCTATTAAAATGCACCCTTATTATGCCTGGGTGTGCATGTATGTATGTATAGAAACTTGTGATAGGGCTGAAAATTTTCCTAGGTGGACATGTTTGCTGTTCTTTCCATAAGTGCTTTCCTTACCTCTAGTTGTTCAAAGGAGAAGCATGATCCAGTGTGTGGATCTCAATCTGTCTGGGCAAGATGTTCTTGCTTGAAACAATTTTGTGTGCAAGGACTGGTGTTTTCCAGTGACTGCTGTAATACAGCTGCTTTTCAGGGTCACAGTCTGCTGATCTTTGCAATTTGTTGCGTGGCAATGAACAGTGCTACATACAGAAAATATTACAGATAATAGACTGTTGTCTGGCAACATCATTTAGGAATATTTTCATAGCTCTGTTGCTTTAGCTATTCAAAATTATGAAGAATCAACCTAGATCTGCCAGTTTATTAAATTTTGCTGCACTCTTTCAAAGCTCAGCTTTTTTCCTTTCACAGACATAGGAACAGACAAAGGTAAACATCTGTCCATCAGAAATATTATGGTAAACCCTTAAAATACATTATTATACCACAGGCAAAAATAGATTCTTGGAGAGAGCCAACATGCTTTATTTTAAATTAAATGCCCACAGCCCAGTATGGGCTTTAAAATTATTAATCATGTCCTCTTCAGTGCCCGCTTTCTTCCAGTTTTTCAAAACACGGAGATCACTCATTGCAGAGTGGAAACTTGGACAGCATCTCTCGTGATTCCACATTCATCTCATCCCTAAAAGGTGCAGTGGAATCTCACAGCCCTGGAGGCTGAATATCCCCATCATATACGACTGAACCCAAAACAGTCTATGTAACACACTGCACACTTTAAAAAATAGCTTGTCTTTTCCTGCCGTGATCGCAGCTATCTGAAACAAATGCAAAGCTGCCCAATTATGGTTATGTGGTCACAGTCTAGTGGAATAACTGTGACCCATGAATAGGAAAAACCTCTTTAGACAATGAAGCAGCATTTCAATTCTAACTAACTGTTTTATCACCTCAACCACAGACGTAGGTACAACTTTCAGTAGCCTCAGGGTCCACCAGATAAGGATTTCCCTTTATAATTTTATTTTTACTGAACCTCTGTAAAACTCAACAATACATATTTCATGTGTTCCTAGTGCCTCTAGCTCGGTCTGTGCAAAAAAAAAAAAAAAAAGGAAACACTCATGCTGAATCATGGGCTACTCCCCAAACATACACATGTGTTTATATTCTTATTATCAGCAAATAGCAACCATGGGCCAATGTGCCAATGTAAAGCCCTGCTGCAGTGCAGGGGACCACAGCTGTGGCCCACACCAACTGCAGAGCTGGGCTCTTCTCTGGCACCAGGAAAAACCAGGAAGGGTGGCGCTGAAACTGCTGGGCATATCCAGACATAAAACCAGTGGGCATTCACACGAGACCTTCACATCTTCATCCTGAGGAGTTTACTAGCTGAGGGAAAGACAAAGGTACCACTGGCATATATGCATTGCATCAAGAGGAAATGTAACATCTTGTGCTTGTTCTGGGGTTCCTAAACTTTCTGGCCTATCATATGTGTATATAAATCCTTATCAGAGCACTTTGCTATGCATAATATTTTCCATACATACATTTTAATCTCTTGAACTCTGTAACAGTTCTCCAAAGCCCTGCTGCATAACCTGGAGCCTGTGAGCCAAACTGAAGTTCTTAGCCCAGCGTTAATGCTCTGCATATGTGTGTTGTGCATGGACCTGTAGGCTATATGCATCCCTTCCTCCAAGGACCCCAAGTGTACATGAAACCTCAGGCAGGTCACAGTGACAAATACGCTAGGAGACACAGGACGTCTTAGTACGTACTGCCCATTTCACAGGCGGCGAACCAAGGCGGAGAGGCAATAAACCTCATTGCTAACACCCCACAGCGCGGCAGGGGCAGAGCCAGGAACAGACCGCCGAGATCTTTGGCTGGCTTTCTTGGCTGTGCCGAGCTGTATGACTTGGTGCAGCATGGGGTGAGGCGCAGGCAGGAATGTGTGGAGGAGGCTCCCAGAGAACAAAACTGGGTCCTTTGTGTTCTAGGTGGACGTACGAGCTAAGGCAGACATACAAGCTCAGTACACAGGCTGCCCTAAATTACATTGACTTGCTACAGGTGCCTCTGCAGAGCCCTGTGTTCTTGCTCTCTGAACACGAGCTGGCACAAAAAATATTAACCAGTTAGTGCTTAATTCTGCCATTATGTGTGTTCCTGCAGGACAGCAGGAGGGGAGCAAATGACGAGATAACCTAGGCCAGAGGTCACTGAGAGCTGGGAAAAACAGTGTCTTTCTGACCTGTTTTCCACTGATGCAACGCAAAAGGGCTGGTGCAAGATAAACATCCATAGCCCTTTTCTCAGGCCTCTGTTTCCCCTGCCAGCCCAGCCAGATCAGAAGTGTGCCATGCCTGTGACAGTCACCTGCCTGAATGTAGGCAATTCTCAGCACATAATTCAGTGTCGTGTTTCCTCTTGAGCCTTCTGTCGTTCTTTTTCTTGTAAAATATTAGCCAGATATATTCTCCATGACACTGACATAAACATAAAGCAAGTCTGCATTTATCCATTTATTTCTGTATTTTACACGATTGTAAGATTCAACTCACTGGTGAGGAAATGCCATAAAATACCCACTTCCACGGCAAGGATGCTGACAGTCCTTCTGATGCTGAACTCAATGAACAGTGACAGTTTGGACAGCTCATCTTTGAAACACAGTGAAGGCTGTCTTGTCCAACCCGTCTAAAATATGACAGAGAGTAATAATTTGAAAAATTAATCTTATAATAAAGGAAGAATGCAAGGAGGGTACTTTAGGATCATAGTTGTTTTGTGATTGAATTGTTATGACTTCTTCTGTTTTGTTTTTACAATTGGATTGATACTAAGTAGGCTGTGGTCTGTTCTGTCCTGCTCCAGCTTTATAATGCAGCCATATTAATTGGGTGCCTCCAAGGATTTAAGTGAATAGGATGACCAATATCTGCCATGCAACTCTTTTCCCCTCTCCATGAAATAGGTACCGAGGAGGTATTTCTGCAGTACAGGACCTTCATATGGTACGGTGTTTTGAGTTTTGGTATTTTGGTTTGGTGGGTTTTTTTTTTTTTTTTGGCTTGTTATTGTGCTTTGGGTTGGGGAAAGGGTTCTTCTTCAAATCAGTATATGTCTCTCTGCGTTTTCCCTAAAGAAAGCAGGTCAGAGGAAGGAATGTGCCATGTATGTAGAGTGGGAAGTGCTGAGGCTTGCAACCAGCCCGATCTTGGAGAGTCTGTAGCCAAGGCTCAGGCCCTCACAATGATGTGAGCAGAGGCCAGCATCACCATCTCCATCTTCATATTCTGGCAACCTTTTAGATATTGTCCCAGGGCTCAGCATAGCAAGCCTTGAGCCATGGACCAGGACCTTAACTCCAGAGGAAGAGGGTGTAAGTAGCACAGGACAGTTCTGCCTGTGCTTGGGAGGATCACGAGCACTGCACTGGTCTGCCAGGGTTCCCCTAATCCTGGAGGGCTATGCCTGGAAGCAGGCTTTAGCAACGGTCAAAGCAAAATGTTAGTTAGGGCCACAGCAGAGGCTGAAAAGAGTAAAACAGCCTTGGCTGTACTGTCTGCTTTTCCTATCCAGCATTAGCTTCCTGCACAGCTGATCTCTCCTCCTGCCTGAACAGCCCACTCATCCGGCTCCAGTGGGGCACAGACGCTCCTGCTGCAAGAACCATGCTCCCACCAGCAGCCAAACGTCCTCTTTGCCCCACGCATTCACGTACAGCAGCAACTGTCCCGCTGCCCATACAAACAGCCACCACCCCGCAGTGCTTGGCAGCCCTGAGCCCAGAGGCGCAGCAGCTGTAGCCCAGCTGAGCCACAGACACGGCTCATGGGGCACAGTGAGCACATTTGGGACAACTATTTTTAAATAAGACGTGATAATTAACGTGTCTCCCTTCAAGTACACAGAGGTGCTGGGAGGCCGTTAGCTTTGACAGCTGTGATATTTCTTTCCCCAAATGCCAGTGTGTCAGCTGGAGATGTTACACAGTTAGGACAGCTCCATGCCCTCCTGTGAGAGCGTGTCCTTGCTTCATTTCAGGACTAAATACATCCTGCAGTGGATATGTGCCCTTCCTAAGTGAAAGATCTTGTTCATTTTAATGACCCCACTCTTTTGAATAAGGACAAGTTGCCCACACAAAAATTGGCTGAATCAACCGTTTCCCCTAACCCAGCCTGCTTCAGTATCCTCAAGCGCTGCAATCAGCAGGGAGTATAAATTCAGATGAAGAACATAGCTTAAGCAGAAGCAAGACTTTTTAAGACCCAACATTGGACTTTTACTTGAAGAATGTACACTGAGATTGCAAGTGAGTCGGAGTGGGACCATCATTTGTTCTCTTTGTACAGCACCTAATGCAATGGTGCTGAAGCCACGGAGAGGGCTTCTTGGCAGGCACCTGGAGACGTCTGTCTGTCTATGAAAGAAACTTGTCTCCCTTTGTGCCTCCATCCTTGTCCCTGGAGTGAACTAGCAACCTGTTTCAGTTTGTGCTTTCCATTTAGGCTAACCTCAGACACTCGGTTTCCATTTGATTGGAAACAAGTGTGCTGGAAGCTGTCTGCTCTTTCTTCACTGTACAATGCGGACTGATACCTGGCTCCAATCTGGAAACAATTATTTCCCTCCTGTACCTACTCATTCTGAAAAGGGATTTATCCCTAGACTTTTTTTCCCTCTTTCCACTTTTATTAGCCACTTCCTTCGTAAATAAAAGCTTGTTGTTGTATATAATGCCCACAGAACAGCTCTAGCTCTGGCCGTCACGTGTTTCTGTTATGTGACAAAAATGCTGCCATGTTTTAAGGCCAGGTCTCCCTTAGGGAGTTTCGTATCAGTGCATGTGCCATAGTGAATTCACCACTCCTTTGTCCTCTTCTGATAGGATGAATTTCTAATGGTGCTTGAATTTGTGTGGCTTTAAGAAAGGGCTTTAAGCACCCATTGTGGTTCCACTGCTGTAAATACTCTTAAACAACCCCAAAGAACAGTCAAAACATGCATGGATATGCGTTAGTGCTTGCAAATACACACAGATGCTATTAGCGTGGCATGTGTGGCTGTTTTAAAAAAAGACAATACCTGTTTATCTGCATGTATTCCTGGATTTATTATTTCTTTGAGAAGTTCCTATTTTTTGATGTGTGTACGCAGACATCAGGGCATGGGAGCAACAGATGACCAGAATCTGCAGATATTTGCAGACAGGGGGAAGCTTACACCCGTGAATAGTGCCATTATTCTCAGCAGGGTCACGTCTCTGAGAAAGATGGCTCACATTCTTTATTTCATGAAAGACCAGTTCCTGACCGAGCACAGACACTGAGGAAACGGATTGGAGTGGAAAGAGTCTAAAAATCTCTTTTCCTGCACTGAATTCAAAATAGCATTTCTTTTACTGGAAAAACAAACACAAGCTCATTTTGGGTGTCTCTGTCTGTCTGCCTGTGGGATTGGCAATCCACACCTTCTGCAGATTCAGAGACCTCACTGCCCCTGTTTACGCTGTAGAGGTTATGCCTTAATTGCAAAAAGCTGGTCCGCTGTGACATCAATTTCCCTCCCTAGGGGAAATTCCTAGCTGTGAAATCCCAACAGAGACAAATTGCTGTTCTTTTTTTCTTTTTTCTTTTTTCTTTTTTTTTTTTCCTTTGGCCAGTCCAAACCAACCCCAAAACTGCCATCTGGGTTTGACCTTGACTACTACTTTGAGAGCAAATCGCAGAGCCTGCTCTCCTGAAGTGCTGACACACAGACAACTCTTTCCAATGAGTTATCTTGACGCAGAAATCGTGCTGTATCACAGCCAAGAGCCTGCTCCCTCTTGCCAAGCGGGACCCGTGCCTGAGCGGGCCACAGGAGCTGAGAAAGTGCTGTCTGTGGCCCACCCTGGACCAGAAAGGACGGACATTGTCCTGGAGAGGTGAGCTGCAGCCCTGCCTAAACGTGGGGCAGTGCCGCAGCCAGTAGATGTGCCCGTCACAGCTCTCAGCCCTCACTTTTGGTGTTTGGGGGCCACCTCCCCACACAGGACACGCTCACCCAAACCCACGCAGCCCATCAAGCGAGAGCTTGGCACCAGCTTGTGCCTGCTGTGGACGGCCACGGCGCTGAGAAGGACTGAGCGGCCACGGCGCTGAGAAGGACTGAGCGGCCACGCCTGGGGGAAGCGGGATGCTGCGCGAAATGGCTGGGCCAGCCCACGCCTTCGAGCGGGGCACACGGGGACGCGGGTGGCCTTCAGCTCCGCGTCCCCAGGGGTGCAGGCACCGCCCCTCGCCGCGACCGCCGTGCCCAGGGCGGGAGGGCGAAGGCCGGCAGGCGCAGGGGGGCAGGGTCGTGGCTCTCCTCCCGCCCCGGGCCCCGCCGCCCGACCCGCATCGCTCGCCCGGGCCGGCCGCGGGTGGAAAATGGCTCGTGTGTCTTTAACCCACAGCGGCCAAAGCGCGGCGGCGGCGGGGTGGTTTTTTTTTTCCCCTTAGTTAACAATGGAAACTTTTTTTTTTTCAGTGTTTCCCTCCAGCCGAGCAGCGCCGAGCGAGCAAAAAAAAAAAAAAAAAAACCTTTTTCCCCT